>NCQT01083854.1:7048-19905 GCA_002740465.1 Stenocereus thurberi | reverse complement strand
AGCATCAGCATACCCAATAAGGTCAAAGTTGCATTCGCGTGAATACCATAGTGCCAGATCAGAGGTGTTTTTCAAATATCCAAAAATTCTTTTTACAGCTTTCAAGTGTGTTTCTTTTTGAATTTAATCGAAAACGAGCACACAGACTAACACTGAAAACAATGTCGAATCTACTAGCGGTTAGGTATAGGAGTGACCCTATCATGCCCCTATATGATTTTTCATTAACTGAAGGACTTCCATCATCCATCACCAATCTGGTGGAAGGAGAGATAGGAGTGTCCATGGGCTTAGCCGATTCCATCCCAAACCGCTTAAGTAGTTCCTTAACATATTTTTGTTGATGGATCATAGTTCCGTTTGAGGTTTGTTTAATTTGCAAGCCTAGGAAAAAATTAAGCTCGCCTATCATGCTCATCTCAAACTCACTTCTCAT
The DNA here is from genome assembly GCA_002740465.1 of Stenocereus thurberi. Taxonomy (NCBI): domain Eukaryota; kingdom Viridiplantae; phylum Streptophyta; class Magnoliopsida; order Caryophyllales; family Cactaceae; genus Stenocereus; species Stenocereus thurberi. The sequence goes on along the minus strand of NCQT01083854.1, from coordinate 19,469 downwards.
CAATTTTGAAAATTCATCATATAAATCATTGTTGGTTGCACCAAATATAATGTCATTGACATATACTTGGACAATCAATAAATGTTCCCCCTTAGATTTAAAAAACAAGGTATTATCTATCTTGCCTCTTTGAAAATCATTCTCAATTAAGAAACTTGACAATAGTTCATAGCAAGCTCTAGGAGCTTATTTTAGACCATAGAGTACTTTGTCAAGTTTGAAAACATGGTTAGGAAAATCAGAACTTTCAAAACCAGGGGGTTGTTTTACATATACCTCTTCTTTAAGATATCCATTGAGGAAGACACTCTTGACATCCATTTGGTACAACTTAATCTCCATGTGGGCTGCAAAGGCTATCAAGATTCGAATAGCCTCTAACCTTGCGACAGGTGCAAACGTTTCTTCACAGTCAATCCCTTCTTTTTGATTGTAACATTGGACCACCAGCCTAACCTTGTTCCTAGTGACTGTTTCCAACTCATCCAACTTATTTTTGAACATCCACTTGGTTCCAATAATTGTTTTGTCCTCAGGCTGTGGTTCAAGGCACTAGACCTTGTTGTTTTCAAACTGATAAAGCTCTTCTTGTATGGCTATAACCCAGTGAGAATCTGCAAGAACTTCATGGACATTTTTAGGCTCGATGTGAGATAAAAAGGCATAGAAAGCATAAAAATTTCTGAGCTTAGATCTGGTATGCACCCTAGTATTAATATCAGAAATAATTTAGTCAAGGGGGCGCGAGCTTTGGTGTTTCCAGGGTCGTGAAGTGAAAAGATCCATAAATCCGCTTTTCACTTTCTCTTGGTTGTTTGCAGAAACAAGTGTGGGATCAGGTTGGAAGCCTATTCCCAGATCAATCAGAGAAGTCTAGGATTGAGTGGGCTGGTTTCGGTCCATATCAGGATCAGCCAGGCTTCCCCTTGATTGGTCTACTTCTTGGCCACTTTCCTTACCATCAACTTCAGTAAGTGGTTCATTTTCAAGCATCTTGCCATTGTCTTTTCTTGCAAGTCCAAGATCAAAATCTTCATCCTGTACATCATTCTCAGTCAAGGAGTTAGTTTCATCAAATAATATATGCACACTCTCCTCAACACATATAGTCCTCTTGTTGAATACTTTGTAAGCTTTACTATATGAAGAGTATCCTAAGAAAATTACCTCATCACTCCTAGGGTCAAACTTTCCCAAGGGCTCATTCCTATTATTGTGTACATAACATTTGCAACTAAAGACTCTCAGGTGCATAATATTGGGTTTTCGCCCCTTGAAAAGTTCATAAGGAGTCTTATTGTGAATGGGTCTGATCATGCATCTATTAATAATGTAACAAGCTGTGTTCAATGCTTCTGTCCAAAAATTTCTAGGAAGACCACTAACAGCAAGCATCGTTCTAGTCATGTCTTCTAGAGTTCGATTTTTCCGCTCTACCACCCCGTGCTGCTGGGGTGTTCTTGGGGCTGAAAAATTATGATCAATGCCATGTTCATTACAATAATCCATAAAGCTTGAATTTTCAAATTCCTTTCCATGATCAGATTTAAGACTTATCAAAGAGTGTCCTATTCTCTTTTCAGTTTTCTTAAGAAATATAATGAATGCTTCAAAAGATTCATCTTTAGATGCTAGGAATAAAGTCCAAGTGAAATGAGAGTAATCATCTACTATAACAAACACATACCTTTTGCCGCCCCTACTTGTGATCCTCATGGGACCACACAAATCAACATGTAATAGCTCAAGGGGTCAAGAAGTACTAACATACTTCTTTGACTTGAATGCAATTCTAGTTTGCTTTCCTTTAGCACAAGCATCGCATACCTTGTCATCATTGTATTTGATGAAAGGTAAGCCAATAACTAGATCTTTAGACACAAGTTTGTTTAGCAAGGGAAAAACTAGCATGACCTAGCCTCTTGTGCCAAAGCATAATATCATCATCAAGAACACTCAAGCAAGTCAAATGATTTTAGGGAAGTTCAAGAACGCATGTTTTATAAACATTGTTATGTCACCTCCACCTCAGCACAACCTCTCCAGATTTGATATTAGTAATCAAACATTGATTTGCAGTAAACCCAACATGATTACCTTTATCACACAATTGGGACACACTTAGCAAATTATGTTATAACCCATCAACTAAGTGCATGTTATCAATTGAGTGAGAGAGTGATTTACCTATCTTGCCTACACCAACAATTGTCCCAGATTTGCCCTTTTTAAATGTCATTCTCCCCCTATCAAAGGCTGTAAGTGAGAGGAAACTTGATTTATCTTCAGTCATATGCCCCGAGCAACCACTATCTAAATACCACAATTGGTTGCCTCCTATCACTTTAACCTGCAAAACAGCTAGTTGTTAGTCTTGGGAACCCAGATCCACTTGGGTCCCATTCTTTTCTTTGTTATCGAATTTAGCTCGTCTTTTCTAATCCATATTTGTTTAACATACAATGAGTTTCATTCCATGGCCCTTTTTATCAAGGAGCAAGCATATCGATAATGATCAATTTTTTTACAATGATAACAAATTATATTTTCTGGCAGACCAACATACTTCTTGTCTACTGGCTTAGTAACATGTCTATTCACAAAACCTAACCCTTTTTTGTTTTGGTTATGATGAGTATTAAGCCAGTTCAGAGCTTTTGAGGAACTATTCCAGCGCCTGTTTTCAGTGAAGTCAGTTTCAGCTCTCTGGACCTGTTCTCGAAACTATTTGTTGTCATTTGTCTGGGATTCTAGATTGTGCTTTAGCTTTGAAGACTTACTTTCTAGCTCTCTGATTTTAGTGTTGAGTTCTTCCTCTTTCTTGTCACTCAGGTCCTTAGAGATGTCTAATTCTTTACTTAAAGCAAGAGCCTTTTCATTAATTTCAAGCTTCTCATACATGAGAGCCTCATTCATATGTTCAAGTTTTTGCCTTTTTCTTTCTAGTCTCTTAACATCCTTTTCTAAATCTGAGCAGGCACTTTTAAGCATGCAATTTTTAGAAGTTAGAGCTTCACATTCCTTCATCAATGGAAAAAGTAAATTTTCAAGTTTTTTCTTGCTAAGATTACGTACCTCTTTTTTGAGACTTTCACCATCAGAGTCTAAGCCATATTCACTTCGAGCCATGAGAGCCACTGCTTCTTCTTCATCCTGAGAATCTTCTTCTTCTTCTTCTGAGGCGTCTCCTCAAGCTGCCATCATTGCTTTGGTGAACCATTTTTCAGCATTAGTCAACTGAGTTTTTCTGCCTCTGGTTCGCACCTGTTTTGACCCCTGTTCTTCCTTCAATAAGGGGTAATTCTTCACTACATGATCTTGCCTTCCATACTTGAAACATCCTAAGAACTGATCTCGGCCACTGTTTTTAGCCTTACTGGTGTTGCCCTTTTTGTATACACTTTCGGTCTTCTTGAAAATTTTCTTGAATTTTTGTGCAATCATGGCCATTCCTTCTTCATCAAAATCTGAGCTATCACTTTCCCTCACCTTTAGCGCAAGCCCACGATCTTTCTTCACTTCCCCCTTCATCTGAAAGTTTCTCCTTAGTTCATATGTTTGTAAGTTCCCAGTAAGCTCATCCAAGAAAATCTTGTTCATATTTTTTGCTTCTTGGATAGCAGTGACCTTTGATTCCTATGAATGAGGTAAAATTCGTAAGATCTTCCTAACCAACTCTTCAGTGGTAAAGGATTTTCCCAACGCTTTCAACTCATTAGTAATATGGGTGAATCGAGTACACATGTCCATGATTATTTCTTTATCACTCATCTCGAGTAGCTCGTAGTTCCTTACCAGCAGCTCGATCCTGAATTGCTTAACTTGATTGGTTCCTTCGTGAGCTACTTGAAGGGCATTCCATATCTCTTTTGTGAATTCACACTCTGAGATACGAGTGTACTCCTTAGATCCGAGTCAAAAATATAGCAGCTTCTTGGCTTTGGCATTTTTCTCCATCTTTCTAAAATCATCTAAGTCGAATTCCTTCGGCTCCTTATGAATAGTCTTCCCATCAGTTGTGACTTTCACTGGAATGAAAGGACCATTCACAATGAGCATCCACAACTCATAATCCTCAGCTTGGATATAGTTCTCCATTCGATTTTTCCACCAACTGTAGTGTTGTCCATTGAAGTATGGAGGTCATAGATTGACCTTCCAAGATTCCTTGTGGTGTACTCATTTTTACAGGGTCCCTCTAGGTGTTAGCCTAATTTATGAGAATCTGCTCTGATACCAATTGTAAAGTTTTAAGGAACATAAGGACACAAGAAGGGGTGAATTGTGTCTTTCAATTTTTTTCTTTCTATTTCAGAACACTCGTCAGACCTATTGGAAGAGGTGTTTGCAGTAAGGCATAAACAAAACTTTGAATGTGAAAATAAAGGAGGCACAAGATTTACGTGGAAAACCACCTTTAGCCCAATGGAGGCGTAAAAACCACGAGCTACCTCAGTAGAATTTCAACAAACACTTTCACTAACATGGTCCAAGTTCGTTACACTATGCAACACACGTGACAACGTCACACACGTAACTTAGTCTCCCCTGAGACTCTAGTTACACACACGCAACTATTCTCCACCTGAGAATGAGTCACACAACACGTCCAAAAATCTCCAAGACTTGGACACACTCTGGACTTAACTGATGGCAGAAAAGAATAGAAGACCACCTTACTTTTATACTTCTAACCAAGCTGAATGTAAGGTACACTTACAAACCCTATTATACCAGAAAGAATGACTCAATTTAGCACACTCCTTAAAGGTTTTTCACTCAGAGAATAAGCTCACCAAAAACTTGATGTTTGCCTTGAAAAATCGTTTATATAAGATATGAGAAGCGAGTGCTTATATACTCATAAAAAAGCAAGGATTTGATTTCCATAATTACTCTAAAAATACTCAGTATCCTAAAAGGAATTAAATCCTTCAAGAAATTATCATTTTAGAAAATTATATCTTTTAAGGATAAGATAAAATCTTTGAAAAAATCTTTTTAGGAGACCAATTATTTAAGAAAATACTCTTTCTAAAACACAATATTATCAGAAAATCGATCCTAAATACATTAGGAATTTTGGCAGTAGCAAAACTCTTGAAAATCTTTGAAAATCAATTTTTGCACTCCCTGCCCTTAGAGCCCTGCAGACCTGTTTGCTCAATTGTTCTGAGCAGTGTTCTAAGTCAGGTTAAATAATTCCTTCAAGATGAGTGTTAAGTTAAGTTCTTCTTTGGCATATTAACAAGAATCTAGACAAATATAACCAGTAATTAGCCCTAAGATTCTAAAGACTCTTGTACTCTGCTGATGATGTGGACATATATCCATTTTGATGATTTCAGCTTCTTCGACCTGTTCTCCAGGGCGTTTGCAACTTCTGTCACTTTCAAGATACAATTTTATCACATAACTTCAAACATGATATTTCAAACTGATCTCCAGGATGTTTGCAATCTGTCTTATCAGATGATTCTAGCACTCAACTCAAGTCAAGCATAATTAGCACATTTGAGTTGTAATCATCAAAACCTTATATAAGATTGATTCAACAGACAGTTATGAGAAGATTCATATCATGATTATATATAGATATAAACTAATGTAGATCCTTACTATGCACGGTGCATTTATGTGTTAAGAGAATCAAATCATGTTATTTTGTTTAATTGAAATGATAAAATGCTAAACTGAGCTCCTTCTAATGATCTATGGGCACAACTCATGGTTTTATAGTACAACTTCAATTTTATTAAAGAAATTTTGGGCGATGATATAATGTACCTTAGGAGTATTGGACAATAATACTCGCAACTTTAAATTTAGATGTCCGCGCACCAAACTATGGACTTATTTGTTGTTTATATTAAGATCGATTTTAAAGATGTTTTTAGTCAGTGATGTAAGTGCATGTTCAACATATGCAATTGCATCTACTTAAAAATTCTTACATTTAAACATATGTAATTGCATACCATTGTGAGAGTGTTGCATTACATAGATAAAAACACATTTGAACTTGACTTCGATATATGAATGGTAAATAGGCTAATAGTACGGTGTATGTACATCAAAGTTTAAATTTGAGAGTATTATTAGAGTATTATTGTCTAATACCTCCAAAGTACTATATATTATTTTCCAAGATCTCTTTTATTAACCTGCTTTTCACTTTTTATATGCATATGAGTATATCACTAACATCAAAATTTTAAATGGTTTTCCACAACAGTGAATTGTAGATATGAGATTTGATATATGTAAAAATCTAAAGTAAAATAAAATTGAACCCTGCAATCCTTATCTAAATTATATTTTGGTTTAGCAATAACAGCACTAAAGAAATTGAGATCACTGTTATTCAAAAGATGAACTGAATTGCACTATAATTTAATATCACAAAAATAGTTTTAAAAAAAGTGTAGAATTGAGACATGCCATTGGATTAAGGCCCCGTTCTTTTCGTCGATAATTTCAAATACTAACCTCAACCTATTTCAACCCATTTCAACCCACTTCTGCTATTTCAACCAAGTTCAGTTTATCACAAAAAAAAAATCTAACCCACTTCAACCTATTTCAGCCTATTTCATCCTTTTGCCCACCCCAATTTACCCATGAAAAAAACAAACCCTAATTCCCATATACCTTCTTTTGCCAATTTGTGAGACCTACAACAAAATTAGGACTCTGCAAAAACCAAGGGAAAATAGAATTGAATAAAAGGCAGTGGACGACTTATTTTATGAGCTTGCTATAATTTGACATTAATCTAAACATCCCACAAATGGGTTATGGATCAAGAGAAAATATTTGAAGATGATTTATTCATAAGCAAAACTCTATTATTTTACTTGACAAATAACTTCAAAATTTACAAATACATTATTACACTGAAGGCTCTGATTCTTGTTTTCACACCTTTGCTTGATCGACATCAAACTCATCATGTCCTCATATGCTCACACTAGGCGAGTAAATTTTCAAGTGTTCATTTGCTTGAAAATATAAGCTCATGTATAGGGCATTTAAATGACAAGTTTCAACAAAATTAAATGTTAACATAAAGTATGAATTTCATATATTAAAGTACTCAATCCAAGCAATAGTGTGTACAAAATGTGAGCATTATACATCAGCTATATTGAAAAGCATTCCATATAAAATGTCGGACTGAGCATAATAAACTATGCATGTACATTAAACACACTCAGCATTTTGATTCTTCCTGAATTTTATGGATGAAATAAATTTGCAATATTTTATTTCATGCCCAAAAATATAAAGGAAAAGCTTACTTTAAAGTATATATGATAAAAAAAGGCAAATCTGATCATCCATAAAGGGGGGGGGGAGGAAGAAGGCTAAAGATATTTTAAACAGACTTGCTCAGGTGAATGATATTATGAGAGTTGAAATAGATTTGCTCAAAAATTGTTATGACATTCAGATGTGTAAAACAAATAATTTGGTGATATAAACTCAGCACCATATAAATGTGTGTGTGTGTTTTTTTTTGGGGTTGCAAACCTTATAAATACTTAATAGTTTATATATAACGTGTATATAATCCCCTTTTTTGATTTTAAAGGGGAATATTTAGAAGAAGATAATCCATGATCACTTAACAGTTAAGACCAATGTTGTACATCAAGGGCACTTGCATAAGCAATGTCTACAAATTAAAATATTCATATTTCACGGGACATTCTCTATCTTTCAACACCTGCGAAGGATACACACATACACTATTACTTGCATTAATGGCACGATGATCACAGCTCAATAAGAAGCACACCAAGGAAACAAATTTTGAATTCATTAGGGATAAATTCCAGGTACAACTCTATTTTAGAAGCACAAGAGTAAAGCTAGATTATCGCAACTATTCAACTTAAGCAATACACGGTGGGACAAGAAGGCTGAGAGATTAAGCAAATAGAAATAGCCAAATGGTAGGATATCTAGCTAATATTATGCCCTCGATGTTTTTGAGGTTATCCAACTTCTCTCTAGTAGAATATACAATTCAAAGGTCTGTTAAGTTGTAGCATTGAATTTGAAAGAAAGGCAAACAAACAGAAAGAAAAGATTATATCCCTTCATATGCCCTTAGTTAAGCCCTTTCTTTATCCGACCACCTTCTTGAAATTATGTGCTTATGTGAACACAGTGCTGTTCAGTTCACATCGAGAGTTCCCATGGCATTGTCTAAACCATATGCCCATTTGGGTTTTGTGAATCAAAGCCATCATATCATTTCTAGCAAGCTAATTCTCTTCAAAGTAGGATTGCTCAAGACTTAAGAGTTCTGTCCTTGATAAGGAACCTTTATTGCAGGCATTTAGAATTAGTTGCAAAGGTTATCATAAGTTCGGCCCATGATAAAAGAAGTCAAGACATGACATAGACTTTAAAAAGGCTTAAAAAAATAAGCTAGAGAAGATAACCTTTGGGGGCATTTCTACAAACAGCTAATGGATATAGTTATATTCTTCACAGGGAAATGAATTGTTCAAGCAGTCACACATAGCCACTTCATTGAACTACACATGATCCTTCATCAACTTGTGCATGCTCTCTGCTATGGTAAAACATCATCTAAGTAAGAAGAAATATAATCAAAAACCATTCTTGTAACTTATCTCCTCTGATTATGCAATTCATAAATGACAGACCAAAATTGGTGATCGCTCACTATGACTGAAAAATATACACTGCACAGTGGTCTCGCCCCTCAATCATCTCCGTTGCCAAGTCATCCATATACATTGTCATTATAATTTATAGCACACACCCAATGCAATGCCTATGCAAGTCTAACCTCATGTCATCTCCAACTTTGAACCTGATCCTTGCCAACAATGAGTTTGTGCATGTAACTCTAATGATTAGTATCAAAGTTGTATCGGCAACAAGAGATACTAAATTTGAAGCAAAGAGATACGTAGTGTTCATACCATAAAATCAAATGCAAACTTTGGACTTTGTTGATGGTTAAACATTAGATAGTTAAAAGACTACTTAGAATATTCAATTAAAATTTAATGCTGTCAACTGTTCAAATATAAAGTATGATCTCCTGAATTGAATTTCATCCCAACCAAGAGAAAGACAACAATGAAGGGTGGACAGAGATTAAACCCTAATTTGTCTCAAGGATCTCACGCAGTTTAGATGGAAATGACACTGCATTAGAGGGTGAAGAAGCGCTCTGTGCAAACAACATTTCTTTATCCTACATAATTTAGAAAAACAAATCAAATTAATCACAGAAGAATGGTAGAGATGGTGTGATAGGGATGAGGGATTTTTACAAGAAAGCCAATATAGAGACCATGGGGTGTGGTCCTCTGGTTTCCTCCTCTGTTCTTGTCCATTTCCACTCCAAATGCCAATTTTTCTATATATTTTAGAATTTCAAAGGATTCCACCAGCAATAATTAAAATAAAGTAAAAATATACGTAGTGATTAACGTGGGTGAGAAAAGATGAATTATTGCAAATCCTAAATAACAATAAAGATCTGCACTCAAAGAAAAAGCAAAAAAGATGGGCTAGTCATCCCAATGAATAATCAACCCCCTAAACAACATATTTCTAAGTTATAAACCAAACATCACTGACGACAACCTCTATCCTTCTCCATGTAGTCTCTACCTATCTCCAAGCCCAAGCCCCAAAATCAGCTACCACCCCCATTATCTCTCTCCTTGATTCATACTCCCATAACAATGAACATCGGGAAAAGGCTAGCATAATTAAAGAATTTGACGCTCCTACCTAATTCACCACCCAGCATGCATTGAAGTACCCCGCTTGATACCTTGGAAGAAAGAGAGAGAAGGAGTTAATAAAAAAAAGTAGAAGCATCGAAACTAAAGCCCATTATATCACATAGCAAGGCAAATTCACTTAGAATTCAACGATAATCTAACCCCTTTCCCATTTGCACATAATAACAATGAGGAGAAAACTTATGGGAAAATCTTACAAAACTCAACCCAAATATATACATTAGCTAAACAAAATCGAAGTAGAACAAATTCAGCGTAGCATCGGGAACAAATTAAAACTTCAATTGATAGATTGCATTTCAGAGAAAAAAAGACAGGCGGAGTTGATCTAATTTCATCACTTAGAACCCTCACTGGAGAATCAAACCATGGAAAAATTCTAGTAAGCAAGATCATGGACTGGGAATTCGAAATTTTAAGATTGGTGACCATGAAATGAGGGAGGGAGAGAACAGTTAATTAAGATGGAGAGCGAGCAGTTAATTTGAGATAGAGTGCAGGTAGCAATCACTTTCATGGAGTGAAGGAGAGTTTGAGATAAGAGGGTTGTGAAAGATAGAGACAGAGAGTCTGAGATAGAGATGGAGCAGGTAATTTATTGAAGCGCTAGCTCTTCGAGATTTCCAAAATGTGGCCTTATCTGATAAGGAAAAAGGGTATAAAACTATTTGATAAAAAAGAATTGTATAAATTTATAAACTAATGGCTCAGATTCACTTGGTAATAAATTTTCATGGTTAAGATTACATGGAACTCTGAGAATTAATCTCATTGCAGATTTTGACAGTTTCAAAAATATTGCTATTATGTATTAGATAGATTGCCGAATTTTTTTCCATAGACAATTAGATTATTATCTATCTTTTATCATGTATATTCGAAATCTTGGGGGATTTTTTAAATAAAATAAAGAGATATCTTAACTTTAAAATCGACGGCTTAGATTCAATATATTTTTATGGTTAAGATTACACCTAATCCCGTAAATCACTCTTGTCGCACCATTCTAGGGTTTTGTAAAGATTGCTATTATAATAGTATGGATTAGCTATTGATTTTATTTTCTCTAACTGATAAATTAAAAAGGAAAAATCTCAATCTTCAATTTTTCTACTTTTCTTTATAATCACATAAAGAGGTCATGAAATTTTGCTCAATCTTCAATTTCTACGTGTTATATATACTTAAAATCTTTATACATTTTGAATTTTTTAAGTAACATATGCATGCATAAAGAAAGAGGTAATATTCCATATACCACTTCATTAAGTTTTTAGTACACCTAATTTTAAAGAAGTTCGTGCATCAAAGGGGCAACTACTAGTTTTAATTCTTAAAAAATGATTTATTTTTTTAAGCAATTAGATCAATGGAACTCGCTTACTCGCACACATGAAGAATACAGATGGTGTAAATGCTATTTGATAAATCTACTATATTACATACAAAAATTGAATAGTTGTGGTTGCAAGTGGCAAGATGTAATTGGTTGCTTTTTATGTTGAATATTTATATATATATATATATATTTTTGTTGACTTTCTTGGTTTAATCTAAAATACATTGTTAAATTTTTATATTAATCGGGCTTCAACAAAGAGTTGTGCATATAATCTCAAATAAGGTTCCAACCCAAAACCAATTAATAATGAATGGAATAACTCATAAGCTTATATATGCTCAAACCCCTCAATTTTATCAATGTGGAACAAAGCCTAATTTCACATTTGAACATGCTCTCTCACGTGTGGGCTATTGACAAGGCCCAACATGTGCATACAATTTTAATCAAATGAAACTGGTGGCAAATCAAAATCGAAACAATCCGCTCTAATACTATGTTAAATTTTTATATTAATTAGGCTTCAACAAAAAGTCCTGCATATAAGCTCAAATAAGGCTCCAATCCACAACTAATTGGTAATGGATGGAACAACTCATAAGCTTATATACATACTCAAACCTTTCAATTTTATCATTATGGGACAAACCCCACTGTCACATTCCAACATACATACATATATTATGTATTTCTTAATTATAAAATTCTGCTATAGTTGAAAATATTTTCAACAACTATAATTGATAAATCTTAGTCGTTCAAGTGAATGGAAGAGGTCTCAATAGTTGCTATTGTTTACCTAGAGTCTTATTATACAAGTTTGATAATAGTCCTCCCTCTCTCTTCTGTGCCGCCCACTCTACCTCACAGTTTTCTTTGCCTGGCTATCCTTTTCTAAAGTTGAAGCACCCTTTTCTCTATATCCCACTATTAGTTTACTCGAAAGTCATGGTCGCCGAACGTGAAATTTTGTGGTTAACTAGAATATAATGAGCACAAAAAATTTGTAACATGGCTCTTCTTCGTCCTTAGAAATTCTTGTTAGCAGAGCTTAGTGTTTGGGGGAAAAATATTGTTTTTTCTTTTCTGTAATTTTCTCTTTTTTTGGCATAAAGTTGATCACAATGAACCTCTAAAATTACATATCATTTGTTGATATGGAGATTCTCGTGAAGAATTTATTGGGTAATCGTTGATTTAGGTTGTTCTCCAAATATTTGAACATGAACAAAACTTAAGGAATATAGTGCTGAGAGGCTGAGAGCCAAAACAATGACTT
>NCQT01083850.1:15938-26463 GCA_002740465.1 Stenocereus thurberi | reverse complement strand
TAGGTGAGAGCTTGATTCTGATGAGCTAGTGGTGGATAACATCGGGTTTCTATTGAGGCATTAGGATGCTTCCAAGTTGGAGCTTCGGCTGAATGTAATGCCATTAGCTTTTTGTTTTTATTTTGGGATATGGGTTTTCAAAAACTTGATGATTTCTCTCCTTAATCTATCTCCAACTCTCCTTCGCCGCGTCTTGCTTCAGTATACTACTTTTGTGCCATTAGCATCCCCAACAATTGTAACAATTGCTCAGTATACTCACTATAGTAATTTTTTTAAATGTTCTTTTGAAGCTTGTCTTCATACGTTTGCTTTTGGGAACTTTCAATTGGCAGTTTGGCGCTAGATTAGCATTGTTATGATCATGGGAGACTTTCGTTTTGATTGTTGTGTGAGATGATTCCTTCGGCTTTTGACTCCTCAGAAGAGACGGGTCAAAATTCTCTCTTATTGTCAATTTTCCTAATACTATTTTTTTGGGGACAGAAAACATAACTAACTCTATGTAGATTATCTTTCAATATTCATTGTTTACTTCGGAAGTTCAGGTCTTGCAGGATTGGATTGCAACATCCATTGACCTTAAATGTGTCTATATGCTTGCAAAGTGGATAGGTATCGGCTCAAAGAGTGGTGCGCTTTTGAGGTTAGGGCTAATTGAGTAGAGTGACAGCAATGGTTAAGAAGTTAGGTTTGTAATTGACAATTTAATTGATTTGTCAAGTTGTCATAATTATTGTACCATACTATTTTGTATATCTTTGGAGTAGTTGTTAATTGTCGCATTTTTCATGAATCTAATATGTAGAGATATGAATTGCACTAATTTGTTTTTTAACAAAGAAGTGATTTCTACAAATATTCAAATGAATTAACGCTAAAGGGGTTGCGCACAAATGGGAAAGTGGGATAATTGGAGTGGGCAAGCATTTATGCTTATTATGATCTCTTCAAAAGAGATGTGGGTAGGGCCTGTTAAACTATGAGGGTGCTATTTGAACACTTAGATGAAGGGTAACTCTTAAGAAATTAGAAATATGTGGGGTGGAGGTTTGTTTGGGTTATAAGCCAAGTTCATCTACTTGACTTTAAATGTAACTGCAACCCAATAAAAGCATCAAAATATATCTTAGCCAATATACATAGAACTGTAGAAGTCAAGGTCATTGGTTAAAAAAGAACCGCAGGTTTGTTTTGGGTTAGTATAACTTGTCACCGACAAAAGGTTTAGAAGTAGATATGAAGTTCATCTCAAATTATAATTTTATCATGTTCGATTGGCTATCACTCAATTTCTTAATGCACAAAAAACGGTTTGTTCTTTCTCTTCCATTGAACTAAACCCTAGAGAGTTACAAGCCCACAACATTGGGCATTGTATTATTGTGTTCAATATTGTATTTCTTACCACTTAGATCGATGATGCACAATATTTAGGTATTCTTGAAATTGTGTTATGTGTTATGGTTTAGCGTACATTGTTCAACTCAATGATGTGGGTGTTACATAGGACAAAGTCAACATTAAAAGCTGATCACTGAATCAAATTTGATAAATCAAGTTGGATAGTTCGTTGAAGAGATCCTCTATCAAATGACTTATGCTTCTAAAGCATGAAACAACATCATACGGTTTTGGCTCTTTGGATCACTTGATAAATTTTTGTTAATACAGTGAGAAGAAGAACCAGTATAGCATGCCACTTGCTCAATTGTCATGGCATTTGCCTTAAATTATTCTTATCTTCACTTTTATGTACACTTGAATATGTGTTTTATTCAGTTAAACATATTGTATTTGTGGGCTTTCTCTTTTTGTTATGCACTGGATAATTATTTTTTACAAATCTTATACTTTCAATATATTTTCACTACTTATCCCAATTCTTTTGAGTTGGACTAGAATCATCATTATTTCTTTATATCTACGTATAAATGTCGATCTAACAATTATTCAGTGACATTTTCGAAGTATTATTTGCTTGTTTGAAAACTTAATTTCAGAGCAATATATGGGTCTTAGCTAGTTTAACATCATTTATATGAATATGATGAAAGATACTATCTTTACATCATAGTATTTGCAAAATTTCTCAAATATGGTGAATTATGACTACTATTTTTAAGAGAAAAATATTATAAATTCAAAAATTCTAATACTTTGCAGATGCTAGTTTTCTATATTTATAATTCAAGAAACTTATAAGAAAAAGATAGTCACAATACGCTATTTTTTGCCAATTTTGTTAATAATGTGGGATAGAGAGAGTATTTATTATAACAAAATACTTGATTTTAAATTCTATTACATCAAATATATGCAGCTACATAGTCCAAAATTTAATAGCTTTTCAATTGCTTAATTATTGATTAGTTATTTTAAAAAAGATACATTTGAAAAATTGCATAACCCAAGTGAGAATGTGTATAGTTTTTTGGGTGCGTATATGTCCTTCATAAAACATTTAATTTTTCTTTTCGTAATATTTAAGCCTTGCATAAGTGAGATTTTGTGATCTGACTTTTCAATTTTTGGAAACGGAAAGGAATAGAGTAAAAAATACATATATACCAAAATTGTATTATTGTGGCTGCTTTTAAAAATTCCAATATATTTTTAGTTTCAGATTATTCATAAGAATAACAATAAACCAGATAATGAATAATTAATTTAATAATGAGTGAGCCATGTGTTTTGAGAGGTAATTATTTTCTAGATTTTTTTCTATAATTTCCACAGTAATTGTGGTCATTTAAATAGAGAACTTATATCCCATGACAAAATTAAATCATTCACAGTGGCTCATCTAGAAATTTATTTAATGTTGTCTATTTTGAATTTTCTTGAATTTTATAGATATTGACTAATTTTTATGGATGTTCACTTTGAGAATTTGATGAATTTTTAAGAATTTTTTACACATAATTTCAAATAATTTTTTGGGGCGACTGTTGTCAGGAGGCATTGTACTTTACAAGGTAGGTCCAACTTGATATTGGGTGGCGGTTCACATTAGAAAACACGAGGGATAAATTTTCTTGTATGTCTAAAGAGATTTCAATTTAATACCTTATATTTGAAAAGATAAGTCAAAATTTCACAACATTAAAGATTTTTAATATGTAAAATTTGAATTGGACATTAATTTAGGGTAAATATTTGTGCATTTAAATTGTGATTCTGTGAAAGAATATTTTGAACGCAGAAACTTTAGTATGATTCAAGAATGACACTTAAAAGATATGCCAGAAATAGACTTGAATACCATAGATACATGTTCAGGGCTTCTAAGAGCATCCGCAGCTGATCCCTCACGTGAAAACATGGGGGGCCCGCATGTCATTGGCATGGCAAGGGAAAGCTGGCAGCCAGGGGAATTGAGGGGGGACACGCGTGGAAATTCGTCTGTCTGTTCCCCCTCCCTTGCCTCTTTTTGTGATTTTTTTATTTTTTTTTCTTTTTTTTGAAGTAATATATAATTTTTATATAATTAAAAAAATAGATTGCGTGTTATAAGGTGGGTCTATGATAAATATTTTTATTGGATGATTAAAATTAAGTTCTATTGGTTAGAGAAGTGATGGAACGTAAGTTCCAAAATTATAGAACTTTAACTGACGTGACAGACCATAATTTTAAAAACTGAAACTCCCACTGGAATGCTCTTATGGCAAACTGAAATAAAATGACAGATTTAGCAACAAACCCGCCTTCATATATCGACGTGGCTTCTGCCATCTCTCTCCCGCCTCCCCTCTTGCATGCGCTGACCGAGCATGGCAGATGAAGACCCACCCTTTACTAGACAAAAAGTACCCTTCCCACCTCCCCAACTAACAGCAAATTTTCAAAAAAAAAGAACAAATTCCAAATATTATCCATGAAATCAACTAACTAATCTATTAATAAAATGCAAAATGCTGAACGAAATTCTTTTGAATTTTTTAGTGAAAAACCCCCTCCGAATCCGTTATTGTCTCCTCTTTCATCTCCACCAATACAAATACCCCATCCTACACCACTCCGTCAGGCCCATCATAATACCCCACATATACTACACGACTAACCCATTTTTCCCATCTTATTGTAATTTTAATTTTATTTCTGTCAAATCTTGGTAGTCCAAAAATATAAAAATATTACCATATAACAAAAATGCAGTACCAAACAGCAGAGTCATCATCATGGGGGGCCTACAGGAGGAGTCTAGGCGGAGCAGCGGCGGCGTTGGGGACGATAGAGCAGCTGGCGGCGGAGAATGCGGTGGTGATATTCAGTAAGAGTGGGTGTTGCATGTGTCATGCCATGAAACGGCTGTTCTGCGGCATGGGAGTTAATCCAACGGCGTACGAGCTGGATCAGAACGACGGGAGTGATCTGGAGAAAGCACTCATGCTGCTTCTTGCCTCACCCAATCCTGTCCCTGTGGTATTCATTGGTGGTAAGCTCGTTGGGACTATGGATAAGGTCATGGCTTCTCACATCAACGGGTCTCTTGTCCCTCTTCTCAAGCAGGCTGGCGCTCTCTGGCTCTAAAACGACGTCGTTTTGGGATTGAAATCTATGATGTCTCTGCATTTTTATTTTTTCCCTGAAAAAGACAGAGGTGGGATTTAGCGATGAATTGCAGAGGAAGAGGAGTTTCTGATTGGGGTGGCTAATTAACCGACATTGTGTTTGCTTGTTTAAGTTTTTCACAAAGAGAGAGAAAGAGAGAAAGAGTGTGTGTGTTTTTTCTTTTTCCTTTTTTTTTTTTTTGGTTGTTACCGCTAGTTAGAGGACGATGTGTACTGTATTTTGCTTCCTCCTCTGTGCAAGAAGACAAAGTTTCAATGAAAGAAACAGGTTTGGGACAGTGAAATGCATGTTGTTCATGGCCAGCTTCTAGCCAATCACATATTATTTGCTTCATCCTTTCAATATATGTTAATATAATCATGCCTTTATAACACTCAGCCACACCTTTTTTTTTTCTTTTCAATATATGTTAATATAATTTTTAAATTGGGATCAAACAATTTTTTATCATTTTGCATAAAAATTTGTTTGCATTATATATTATGGTCAGCACATTATTTCTGTGTTACCGTGATACTTGAAATCAAAAAGAGAAATTAAAAACACATCAACTTTTTAAGAATTACATCAACTGTATAGAGTTAGCTAGCTCAAAGCATGGGAAAAAAAAAAGGTAAGAGTTAGCTAATTAAAGGTTCCCTCCCTCCCATAAAATTTGTCAAAATTGGCCAAGGATAATGTATGTTGACCAATGAGTTTAAACGAAAACTATAATGAATTCAAAAAAATCTAAAAAACGTAATCTAAACGACTAGTGTAATAGTTTATGAATATATTTCTTTACAATTAGAACTTAATTAAATTGATAGAAAGCACAAAAGGTCAAAATATGTCCTATTTGATCAGTTTTGAAAACTTTTATGAGATGGAGGCTAGGCAATTTTTAGTCACGTAGTATAAAAACCCTAAGGTGGTTAAAAAAAATTTTCAACTAATCAAAAATATTTTTGATAATATTTTATGAGTCTCTTAAAATTGGCCTCTTTATTGCAGGATCCTCATAGAGATAAAATTACCAATATTTAGATCCCTCCAAATTTCATAAAAGATGGACCTACACTAAAAAATAATTTAACTAATGTATTATATATATACAAACAATCCATCCACTGTTTTATTGTCGCATGATTCATCGAGTAACAACCTCAAAGAGTATTCTGAATAGATACTACAATGTAACAAATTCTTATGATTATCATACTTTCCAAATTCTTAAGATGATTTGAGCAAATTAAATTAAGAGAAAAACCCACACAAATGAGATGGGCGTTTTTCTCTTGTAGTGAAGGTGTTTTCCTTTATTGTTGTAGAATAAATAGGACTAACCTGAATTGCGGAATTAACCGTCAGGAATAGCCTATGTTGATAGTGAATATAAGGCGGCTACCAAAGTCGCCGAGTTCATGTCTTAGACCTGAAACCCAGTAGATGGTAGGGTAGCCGTGAGAGGGGAAGGGGATAGACTGTGAGAGTGTTATTTTCTATAGCCACTAACTGAGCCCCTAAAACCTCTTTGTATAGGTTGGGGTGACAATTAGGCTTGCCGCCCTACGTGGCTTATGTGGCCATCAGGCTTAAACATTAGGCCTGGCCAACAACTCCCACTTGGCTACATAGGCCGTAAAATATATGTGCTCTACGAATCACAACTCTTCACGCTTTATAGCAGGAATAGGACGTACGACTGAAAAGTAATCAGTAGTGTTATATTAAGTTATCATCTAACAAACTTAACACTTTCACAAAGTATGATGCCCCAAATCATCCTAAACATCACTAGTGGCATTTCTAGTCCCTTATACCATGATATATCATATGATTATATGCTCAAGATAATCGCCCGGACTTATTGGTGATGATGGATAGATTTTTCCTTACACACTCATGGTATTACATCTTAGCATAACTGCTTTCCTAACATGTTCTCGTCGAGCCGTATACTTCGTGGCCCTTGAGAGACACATTAAAGTAGCAACATCAAGTTTCAACTTCATATCATAACTTTAAGTCAAAGAGTCATCATCTATAGAGTCACATAGTGACCACAGATAGAGAGGTCAATTATTACTCCATGCATGGTCGTCTTTTAAGCACGCACAGTATGAGATGTGTGTCATGATATAGCTTCCACTCAACTGGCCTCGTCACTCTATATGTCATGCAAATCATTAGTCTAGATTTTCACGCAAAAAATCTAACCTGAGCCACTAGGTGAACATACTAAATGTTAATCTTGACACTCAAGATTCGGCTTTTAAGGTTTCAATATGAAATCATATCTCATATTCGACTCCCTCAAGTCTCATCTTAGACTTACTAAGCTGACTATGACGTATCACATTCATACACTTTTAGTATGAGTAATCAATATTGAACACTTAGTGCTGATATGATTCAGTCTTATCTTGCTCGCTACTAAAGCATCAGGGTGATTGCCTGCGTGACTAGACCAATCAAAAGCCTGTGAAATTTTAATATGCCTAATGTGCAACAATTAATTATGAGCATTTGCTCATTGCAAAAGAACTTTGTCTATCACATGACAAGATATGTCCCAACTAAACCTTGCGAATTCCTAGACTCAACATATGAGTTTAGAATGTATTACTAGGAATAGGTTTAGTCAAAAAGGGATATAATCATCACCTTCTTAGTGTACATATACTTTATGACAGTGGCTTTCATCTCTATAGTAACAAGCAACACTATATATCTCCATAGTTGACTGCGTTGTGCAGTTTTGCTTCTTACTGCACCATGATATGGCTCCCTCACTCTGAGGTCAATCTGGACTCATCGGGGTCACCACTGCAATCGACATCTGAGTATCCTCCGAACTTGAGGTTCTTGCCTTGATAGTAAGAGTATAAGTTAGCTATACCATGAAGGTAGCGTATGATTCTCTTGACGGCTTGCCAATGAGCAAGTCCAGGGTTGCTTTGGTAACAACTTACCAAACCAACCGCAAAGAATATGTCAGACTATGTACATAATAGGACATACATTAAGTTTCCTACAACACTAGTGTAAGGGACATTGCTCATCGCCTCCTTTTCTTTGTCTGTTTTTGGATATTGGTCAAGGCTCAAGGTTAAGCCCTTCTCAACTTGAGTATCGACGGGTTTGAAATAATGCATACAGAATTGTTCTAAGACCTTCTTGATACATGCCTCCTGGCTCATACCTAAAAGTTTTTTAGGACGATTTCTAATTATTTCCACGCCTATGATGTACCTGCCTTCACCCGTATCCTTCATCTCGAAGACGGAGTATAGCCACTTCTTAGTGGCCTTGCTCATCTCCAGGTTGTTCCCAACTAGTTGTATGTCATCAATGTACAAGATAAGAAACATAATCCCCCCAGTTGATCTTTTGACATACATATACACACAATGGTCTTCTAAAACCATGGATAAGCCAAATGAAGTTATAGCTTTATGGGATCTTAAGTATCAAGATCTGGAAGATTGCTTAAGACCATGTATGGACCTTTTTAGGATGACATACTCTGTCCTCTTGACCCTTTTATAAAAAACCAATGGGTTGGTCCATATAGATCTCTTCCTTAAGGCTACCGTTAAGAAAAGCAGTTTTTACATCCATTTGAAACAACTCTAAGTCCAAATAGGCAACTATGGCTAGGAGTAGGCGAATGAAGGCAAATCTTACCACAGGAGAAAATGTCTCTTCATGGTCTACACCCTCAATTTGTGTAAACCCTTTCACCACTAAACGGGCTTTGAACTTATTGATCGAACCATCTGCTTGACATTTTATTTTAAAAAACCTACTTGCTTCCAATAGACTTACGGTGGGGCGAAAGATCAACAAGTTCCCAAACTTTGTTTCTCGCCATCAAGTCCATCTTATTATCCCTTATGCCATTCATCCACTTTTTGTGGTTTGGTGAGTCAATCGGCTCTTGATAAAAGGTAGGCTCCTCAACTTTCAAGAGACTGCATAGGAATATTTCCTCTTTGATATGGAAATATCGTCGAAAAATTCTTCCACGCTCACTCCTTTTGGATCCTGGGACCTTCATTGTTTGTCTGTCTGAGTGAGGGATCCCTCCCCCTTTCTCTAGGAGGTGTGGAACCCTGAGCATTTGGAGAGTCGCTCCCACTATTCCTTTGGGGAGTGGGATCCTGAACATGTGGACTAAGGACAAACTGCATGTTCAGGAATAGGACATTGAGAACGGATTTTATTCACATGTTGACTCTTCTCATGTATAAGAGATTGAGGACAAATCTCACTCTTTTGAGTAGATAAGTCTCCCCCATTCCTTTTGGATAGGAGAGGCATACATGTTTGGTGATTTGGTTAGAGTCCAAATTCTCCCCTCCACTGAAAGATGATTATATGTCTTGCTGTAACTCAAATAGTTTGATATCCTTCTTGATTTCACCAATGGTTGTGAACTCATCATCGAGAAAATCGACATTGTGGGAATTTATTTCTGTCATGCCACCATTAGGGTATTGCCCGTACATCACATATCCTTTAGATTGTGCGGGATGAACAACACTACAAAAACGATGCCAAATTCTGACGGAAAAAGCGATGCAATGAACGGTCGTCGGACAGTATTAGATGACCCGACAAAAAAAGTGACGGGGTCCGACAAATTTTTTAATTTCCGACGGAATTTTCGACGGGGAATCTTTCCGTCGGAAATTCCGACGGGAACTCCGATGGAAACCCGTCGGAATCCGTCGGAAACCGTCGCTGATTCCGTCGGAATGTTCAAGCGCAGATCTCGAAAAAGTTCGTTGGGTTTTAAATTTTGGGGATGTTTGTTTTTTCCAGG
This sequence comes from Stenocereus thurberi, assembly GCA_002740465.1. NCBI lineage: Eukaryota > Viridiplantae > Streptophyta > Magnoliopsida > Caryophyllales > Cactaceae > Stenocereus > Stenocereus thurberi. Next base: position 17,075 of record NCQT01083850.1, on the reverse strand, counting down.
CATTTCGAAACGGTAGAGAGAGAACGTGAGGTTGAAGGGGAGAGAGAGGGAGGAGAAGGAAGAGAGAGAAAGTGAGATTTGAAGGTTTTGGTGATCGGAAAATTGAACGGTAAGTGATTTTTTTGGTTAATTTGTTGCTTGAAATTAAAATAGTTAAGTTAATTGATATTTTTTACGGTTTTGATTTTTCAAGTTTTGCCGCATTGCCGCCGCTGCCTCCGCCGTCGCTGCTGGCACCACCGCCGCTAGTCTCGCCACCGGCGGTAATCCGTTTGATTTTTCGGGTGTTTGAAGGTTAGTAGAATTATTTTGTGCTTTAAAATTGTGTTAATTTCATATGTGATGTTCATTTTTGTGAATTTAAATCTTCAAGCATGTTTGTTTAATTTGAACAATTTTTTTCCGTAGAATATGAATTTGAATGGTGTTAGTTTTTTATTTAATTTGTAAAATACGTTTATAAAAATAAGTGATGTAAAACATGTTAAGTATGTAAATTTGAAATAATTATCTAATTATTTTAAAATATGAAATATGTTAAGCATGTATAATACGTTTTAGTGAAGTGAATAATTTAAGTAAAACAAGTTTGTTTATTATGAAATGTGCAGGTTCTTCCAGCCATATCAACTTGAACCCTAACGATGAAGAGGACTCCCAAAATGACAATGATGATGATCTCACAAATTTATCTGACTCTAAGTAGTTCATGTGATTTGCTTGTACATCCAAAACAATTGCCTTTTATGAATGTGGTAATTGACAGATATAAAACTTTATATTTGGTAATTATTACTTATTATATATCGTAATATATAAATTTAATTTTTTTTGGTTTTTGAGAACTGAATTTTAAAAAAAAAAAATTCAGAGAGAGGGAATTTCTGACGGAATTGCCGACGGAATTTTCCGTCGGAAAATCCGTCGAAAATTCCCTCCTCTCTGGAAACCCAGACTGTGCAGCACAGACTGTCCGACAGGCGTATCGATGAGTTGTTCCTGTCGGAAATTCCGTCGGACTCCGTCGGTATTCGTCGGATTTTTTTTTTGCGACGAGCTGAATCTCGACGAGTCGAATCTCGACGAGTTGTTTGGCGTCGCAGTTTCCGTCGGAGATGCATTTTTCCGTCGGAAGAA
>NCQT01083824.1:8981-21210 GCA_002740465.1 Stenocereus thurberi | reverse complement strand
GCATAGGAAAGTAGGGATTGATCTCACGGGGAAAGATTATGTTAATAAGCTGGTTTAATTCAAATTAACTTTACTATTCTAATTTATTTTACTTTCCCTTTATATTACTAAAACAAATCAAATTAAACAAGTAAATATCTGAAAAATTACTTAATATTGCCCCTAAATATTCTAAATTTAGTTCTAGAAATAAAAACATTAAATAGCTATCCTAAATGTTCTAGAAAAATAAAAACAGAAATAATCACACAATATTAGACTAAAAATTAAAACAGAAAACAGCAGGCAGAAAATTAATATTAAAAATCACAGAAAGTAATCTAAATTAATATTCTGCAAGTTTATAACTTTATATCTCCAAAAATATATGTAATTAAGTTCAAAAAAATTAAAACAAAACTAACTATAGAAAATTAAAATAGAAAATAAAATCTGAAATTAGAGAAATAATAAACTGCACTAATATAAATATGAAAATCAATAACAAAAGTGCCCAGATTTTAAAATATAATTTTCCAGACTTAATAAAACCATAAAAATGTAAAACAAAAATTAAAAATGTAATTTTTCAGAATTATTAAAGTTAAAACCTAAACGTATTCAATTCACGAAATAATTCTAAAAAGGGTGATGATGCGTTTCTTGCTACAAGAGACTCTTCAGTTTCTTATCGTAACTCCAATTAATATGTTTTATGATTAAAAACACCAAATTTTTATTAATTACAACTTATTATGAGCTATAAAACTTTAATATTCGTTAATTACGCCAACAACTACAAAATAACACCCTAACTGGATCAACTCCATCCGCAAGGCGTATCACATGTATAATTTTGTAAACGTGAAAGATTATGTATGAAACGATGATTTTACACAATTTATAAGTTTTGAAAATCTTCTACTATTCAATCATATCATTTTTTTCTAATTTAATATGTGATAAGATATATTTGAAGTGAAAAAAAGACACTTAAAAAGTGCTTACTGCAAGACACTTATCATTTTGCTTCTGAAGAATTATCAAATGATTTCCAAAAATTTCGAAATTAAATAACAGCAAATTAGAATACATTCTAAACCCTAAACTCGATTAAACATGAAAAAGCACAAAAAGAACTATTTTAAACCTAATTTCTAACAAACCGATAAATAAATGGCAAAGTCGAGTAGAAAATAAATATGAAAATTCTATTCACACTAAAAACCAAAATATAACTAATCTAAAATCACTAAGACACTCCTAAAAGACTATTCTTTTGGGGAGGTAAATGAAATTTATATTAAAGCTTGTAAATTTAAGAATTAAAATTGACAAACTAAAGAAATTAACTAAAAAACAACAAATAATTATCAAAGATACCAAATTTATGAAAAATACTTAGCATAATCTATATCCACCATGCAAATTAATATTTATCATCAACAATCGACTTATCTATGAATTAAACTGTAGAAGATACCCACTAGCGGATCTTTCCTGTTTTTCCTTACATTATAGGTTACTTAGGTCAAGCCCTAATATAAACCGTACTAGTTTTGATAATCCTAACACCAGTGCAAGAATTTAATCAAACTATAGCATTAGGTATTAGAAAAACATCATCTAACGCCTTGTAACAAATTTATCAACAAATTGATTTAACAAAGATCTATAATGATTACCTAATTAAAAGATATGAGTTTGAGCTATTCATGATCAATTAGGGTGATATTAATGCCTAAAAGACTATAATTTTTATGTATTAAAACCTTTTAAACTATCATATAAATTTGTATTGAACTAATTAGAATGCATTCTAATTAATCCCATGTGAATATCATAAACAATAAATACTAATCATTATAAAATCATGAAATAAAAATCAACTAGACAATAAAGTATAAACTTATTTCAAAATAATTAATTTAGCGTGGTTTTAAATAGATTATACTAAGTACAAGTGAATTACTTACTCATATTAAAAATAAAATCACAACAATTAACCAAAGCTTCCATGTTTAACAATAAACTAAACACAAAAGAAATATAATAAAATAAAAATGAAAATAAATAAGAGAAATACTACTTTGGCTTCAATAATGCTGATGAGCGATGACGATGGTGATGCGCCTGTGATCGTGATGATGGTGAGGGTGGGATGATAGTGTGAGATGTGGGATGAGGAGGTGAGGATATTTGGTGATGGTGAAGTTTTTTGATGATGGTATTGCCATGTAAGAGCTGTGAGGGAGGGGTCAGGCGTGGGAGTTTGCAGAGGAGATGGGGCATGAGATGAGTAGAGAAGAGGTAGATTTTTTTTTTATAGTATTATTCTATTAGGATTTTTTTCTTTGGACTTTTTCTCTTCCAAGTCTTCTAATCTTCTTCAATTAGGAGTAATAATCTTATAATCCAAGCCCAGATAAATTCTTATGAAAATAATATTTTTCATAATTCATTATTTTTTTGGACTGACTTGATAATTCTGTTAGAATCCTTCAATCAAACCCGAACTTCGACGTCTTGTCTTCTCATCTTTCTTTATTAATGCTTAACCTAACAATATATAAAATAAAGTAAGTTAGATAAAATAATATATATATATAATCAAAATAATTATTAAAAATATGCATAAACTATGACTTAACAAATTCTCCCATACTTAGACTTTGGACGTCCTCGTGAAAAGAAATTTGGGACTTGACCTAAAGACGACCCCCTCTTTTTTATAAAGTCATGCATAAATGTGATATTTATACCAGACATTAGCTTGCTTTAAAAATAATTTTATTCAAAATTAATTAGTTTTCTTTTCAACAAGTGAATAACTACTAAACATTCAACTACCATTAAAAAATTTCTTCATCAGCCTCACAACATTTCTTTAATAAAGTAATCATCTATCTCTTTTAAGCACGCATACACCAATCAAGAGGTCTAGAAAGTTTATGATAGAAAAATTGAAGTATGGTATGACTACAGAAACAATTGAACTAGAAGGAATAACACATTAAATTGATTCTAAACTTGCCTTGCAATTTGTTTTCTTATTCTTCTTCTTCTTCTTTTTTTTTTCCAAACTCCTATTGCGCACATATTTGAGGCCCATATAGGGTCTTAGAAATTAAACACTCCTTGTCTTACACTCACCCGAATAGAGGTGTTGGAGTTAACAGTTTATTCTCATCATTATTTTATTTTTTTTATTTGCAGACTGTTAGTTTGGTACGAGTCATTGATCGGTCCAAAAAGAGACATGACTCTCCCAACATGAGTTATTCCATACATAAGGCTCAACTTGAGACCTAAACTGAAAAAAGGTGCCGAGCCATCTATTCATACCCATATTGGTAATCTAACCTTTTTTTCTTTTCTTTTCTTTTTTTCATTTTTTTTCCAAACAAGAAAAGTCTCAATTTAATGAGTTATTCTACTAATTCAATAGTTTAGGAAATGGACTAGGTCATTATTTTATTGCCTCTAAAGCGGCTATATAACATGATCAAGTAAGATGGATAATCATGACAGTTACTCATTAAAGAGATATATGAGGATCAATTTAAACTTCTCTGAATGACAGTTAGCATGCTTAGAAGTCCTTATTCATAGAAGAATAAACTAAACATAGCTAAGGAAAAAAAAGTTTAAGCAAGAAAGCCTAGCATAAACTCATAGTCACGTATTATTTATAAGAAAATCAATTTTTTTCCAAGAATGAATAGTGCAGGAACTAAATGCAAGATTCACCCCCCACAGTTAATTCATGCATTGTCCCTAATGCATGCAAAAAGATAGAAATAATGAAGACAAAAGTAAAATTAAATGTATACTTCCCTAAAAAACATCGGGTTGCCTCCCAATCAGCACCTTTGTTTACTGTCGTTGGCTTGACGAGAATGAGCTCAGGGATCCTCAAGTCGGATCTCCTCCACTAAGCGTACCTGATGCCCTTCATGGAAATGCTTTAGCCTGTGACCATTTACCTTGAAAATTTTGTTAGTAGCAAAGGATTTAATCTCAATAGCACTATGTGGATAAGTCTTTACTATCATAAAAGGTCCTAGCCATCTAGAGTTCAACTTACCATGAAAGAGTCTCAATTTTGAATTAAATGACAACACTTTTTCACCCACCTGAAATTCTTTCCTATTAAGCTTAGCATCATGAAAAGTTTTGGCTTTACCTTTGTAGATCACTGAATTGTCATAGGCTTCCAGGCGAATCTCTTCTAATTCCTACAGTTGTAAATTATGCTTCTTTCTTGCTAGGTCATAATCTAGACTATACTGCTTTACAGTCCAATATGATTTATGCTCTAGTTCTATAGGAATGTGATACGCTTTATCAAAAACTAACCTATAAGGTGATATACCTATAGGTGTCTTATATGCAGTCCTATAGGCCCAGAGTGCTTCCTCTAACCTAAGACTCTAATCTTTCTTATCTGGTCTAACAACCTTTTGTAATATGCCCTTAATCTCTTTATTTGAGATTTCAGCTTGGCCATTTGTTTGGGGAAGGTAACTAGTAGACACCTTATGAGTTATATGATATTTAGCTAGCAAGGCACCTAAGGCTCTATTACAAAAATGTGTTCCCCTATCTTTGATGATTGCTTTAAGAACTCATATCGATGCAAAATGAAAGATTTAACATGTTTCATCACAGTTTTAGCATCATCAGCTCTAGTAGCCATAGCCTCAATCCACTTAGATACATAGTCAACAAGTATAAGAATGTAACTAAAACCAAAAGAAGGGGGAAACAGTCCCATAAAATCAACACCCCATGCATCAAAAATCTCACAAACATACACATTATGTAGAGGCATTTGATTCCTTCTAAATAAACTACCTGTCTTCTTGCATGCTTCACATCTTTTGCAAAATCCATAGGCATTCCTAAAATTAGTAGGCCAATAAAGTCCATATTCAAGAACTTTATGTGTCATTCTTTTGGGTCCAAAATCTCCACCACTTTCAGAAGAGTGACAGAGAGTTAAGATTGAATGAAATTCACTGTCATCTATACAATGCCTTATAATCTGATCTCCACAAAATTTTCATAAATATGGTTCATCCCAAACATAATATTTAGATTGAGCTCTTATCTTCCCCTTTTAGGCTCTAGACAAGTCTATAGGGAAGGTTTTGGTTACTATATAATTAACTATATTAGCATACCAAGGTAGCCTATCAGTGATAGCATATAAATTCTCATCCCAGAAATAATCACTTAATAGATTCCTACTTTCCCCATTGTCTCTAGCCTACTTAGATGGTCAGCTACTAGATTTTCAGCTCCTGCTTTATCTTTAATGTCCAATTGGAATTCTTGCAGTAGTAGGACCCATCCAATTAACCAATGTTTTGGGTCATTCTTACTTAACAAATGTTTAATAACAGAATGGTCAATATAAACAGTAATTTTAACACGCAACAGATAAGGACGAGACTTTTCTAAAGCAAAAACAACTACATACGTTTCCTTTTTTGTGCTAGTGTAGTTACACTGTGTTGGGTCAAGAGTGCTGAAAGCATAATAAATCACATGAGGTACCTTCCCTACTCTTTGACCTAAGACTACCCCTACTGCCTTATCACTAGCATCACACATCAGTTCAAAACACAGGGCCCAGTTAGGGGGTTGTACTATAGGAGTCATAGTCAACTTCAACTTCAATTAATCAAAGGCTCTCCTACAGTCCTCATTAAAATCAAATCAAGCATCTTTTACAAGTAAAGCACATGAAGGGGAGGCAACCTTAGAAAAATCCTTAATAAATCTCCTAATAAAACCCAACATGACCTAAAAATGACCTCACCTCCTTGATACACTGTGGATAGGGAAAAGATTGAATGATTTCTATTTTAGCCTTATCAACCTCTAATCCCTTAGATGACTCTACATTCCCTAGTACCACTCCATGTTCCACCATAAAATGACACTTTTCAAAGTTAAGCACCAAATTAATCTCAATGCAACGCTTAAGTACTAATGTAAGATGTTGCAAGCACTTATCAAATGAATCATCATGTATAGTAAAATCATCCATGAAAACTTCGATAATTTTGTTGATGAAATCAGAAAAAATACTCATCATACATCTTTTAAATATTGCAGGAGCATTAAATAAACCAAAAGACATCCTTCTAAAAGCATAGGTACTAAAAGGGTAGGTAAAAGTGGTCTCTTTTTTATCATCAGGAGCTATAGGGACCTGAATATAATCTGAATATCCATCCAGAAAGCAATAATGTGACATCCCAACTAATCTCTCTAACATCTGGTCTATAAAGGGCAATAGAAAATGGTCCTTCTTTGTGGCCTTGTTAAGCTTCCTATAGTCAATGCACACTCTCTAACCACTCTGGACTCTAGTAGGTATTAACTCACATTTCTTGTTCTGCACTACTATTGTTCCCCCATTTTTACGAACCACATAGATAAGACTAACCCCCCTTAGAATCAGCGATGGGGTATATTACTCTAGCATCTAACAATTTAAGAATTTCTTTTTGAACTGCCTCCATCATAGGCAGATTTAGTCTTCGCTGAGGGTGTCTCTTAGGCTTAGCATCTAATTCTAATGTGATTTTATGTGAACATAATGTGGGGCTAAATCCTTTAAGGTCTGCTAAAGTCCACCCTAATGCTTCACTATGTTCTCTAAGCACCCTAATAAGTGTATCCTCTTGTTCATATGTAAGTACATTAGAGATTATAGCAAGTAAGGTCTCATCATTCCCTAAATAAGCATACTTACGATTTTCAGGCAATGGGTTCAGTTCTAGCTTAAGGGGTGAAATGTGAGAGGTTAGAATCTTCGTGTGACTTTCAGGCAATTCTAGCTTCCTAGGTCTGTCAACTACATGCAATTGCAACAAAGACTCTATGCTGCCTAACTCATTATTAATATGGTAAGGCACATTACAAAACACAAACTGATCCAAACCTTGAGTAAGTACAGTTAATAATTCATCATCATGAGACAGTTCACAAACATCTTGGGACAATTCATTAATCACATCAACTGTACATAGATAGTTCATATCAGTAGAAAATCTCACAGAATCAAAAATATTGAACTTAATAGTTTCATCATCAAATTTCATAGTCAGTGTTCCTGCATGCACATCTATTTTTGTCCTAGATGTTTTAAAAAAATGGCCTACCAAGCAATATGAGAACATCATGGCATGCATCACCCATGTCAAATACATAAAACTCAGCAGGAAAAACAAGCTTAGTAACTTAGACTAAGACATCTTCTAAGACTCCATCTGGGTATGCATTACTCCTCTCAGCTAACTGAATGACTAAATCAGTTTTCTTTAACTCTCCTAAGTGTAGTTTGTCATAAATGGACCTAGGCATTACATTAATGGAAGCTCCTAAATCAAGCATAACTCTATCGAAGGAGAGGTTTTCAATTTTACAAGGAATAGATAATACACCTGGGTCCTTACATTTATGGAGAAGCTTCTTTTGGAAAACAATAGACTTGTTTTCCCCCACACTTACCTTTTCCTTCCCTTTCAGTTTATGTTGTGCAGTACAAAGCTCTTTAAGCAACTTTGCATAACGAGGTACCTGCTTTATGGCATCTAGGAGAGGAATGTTGATCTCTACCTTCCTAAATGTTTCTAAGATTTCTTAGTTTGCCTCATCTACCTTAGGGGTTTTCCCTATCAGTTTACTAGGGAAAGGTAGTAGTGGCTTGTAAGGTTCCTTCTTATCCTCACCTATTTCCTTAACATTAGAGGTGGTGTCTTGGTCTTGGTTAGGTTTAGGTTTGTTGACCTCTATTTCATGTTCAACCTCTCTATTCTTCCTAAGTTCCTTCAGTTCTTTCCCACTCCTAAGTATCATGGCACTCACATTTTTCTTTGGGTTCTGGAATGGTTGAGATGGAAATCTATGTTGTATTTGGGCCTAAAGGTTGCTAACTATGGTATTAGTAGCAGTCTGTCTCTCTTGGGCGTATTAAAGAGTCATCTTTATGTTCTGAAACCTAGTGTCAACCTTCTTTTTCTGGTCATCCATCTTTTTTATGACTTGCTCTAAAAGGAAATTTGTTCTAGTTCGAGCAGACGGTTGATGTGATGGTTGGTCAAAACCTGGGGGTTGTTTCTAGGTCCATACCTAAGGTTAGGGTGGTCTCTCCATCCTTCGTTATAAGTGTTGGAGTATGGGTCATACTTCATTTGGCCTTGGTTAGAAAACATAGCATTCAAATCATCCCCTTGAAGTGTAGGGCTTGTATCCATAACATGTCCCTCTAAACAGCAAATACCCACAACACTGCTTTTTGAACTCCTCCAGTGACAAGTTTGTTCAGCATAGCAACGATCTGAGACAACTGGGCCTCTACAGATGGACCTAAACTAAGCTCATTGACCTTCTTAAACTGAGGTTCCTTAGTTCTAAATTGTTGAGTACTTTGCGCCATGATATTAAATAATTCCCTAACTTGAGCTGGGGTCCTATTAACCAAATCCCCCCACTAGTAGCATCCATTATATTTCTATCTATATGTAATAAACTTTCATAGAAATATTAAATCAATAATTATTCAGAAATTTGATATTGGGGACAATTAAAACGCTCCCAATACTCATGGAGACTTTCCTCATTCATTTGTTTAATTTCACATATTTGTTTTCTGATGGATCCAATTCTAGATGCGGGAAAGTTTTTTTCTAAAAATGCTTTATGAATTTAGGTCCATGTAGTGAATGGTGCAGGGGGCAAGTAATACAACTAGTCTTTAGCCTTATCCTGAAGTGAAAAAGGGAAGCCTCTTAATCTAATTTGATCCTGGGTGATACCCTCAGGTTGCATGATCGAACATGTAATAATGAACTCATTTATATGGCGATATGGATCTTCACTGGGCAATCCATAAAACTTAGGTAGTAAATTTAAAAATCCAGAGTTAATCTTAAGTTGTCAGTCTAAAATAGGATAAGTAATAGACATAGGTTGAGTTTCCAGATTAGGTGCAGCAAGTTCACGTAAAGTAACCATCTTAACTTTAAAAACTTCGCAACTTATCGATTCAGAGCTTACAAATTCAGAATCACTTACTTTACTTTCAGGCACCTGAAATGTATGCTCATTTTTCTCTTCGATTATACGACCACTCCTTAATCTCATAAAGTAAAACAACCTACAAAAATAAAATACTAGAGTTAAAACAAAACAATAAAAGTAGTAAAATTAAGTTGAAGCAAACTAACGATTTTATTTTCTTGCCCCGGCAACCGCGGCAAAATTTGTAAAGCTTATCGTAGAGTTACAAATTAAACTACTACTTTGATTTATAGATAAGATTTATAGCATAGAAAAGTATGGATCGACCCCACGAGAAAAGACTATGATAGCAAGCTAGTTTGAATCTAATTAAATTTATTAGTCTAATTTATTTTACTTTCTCTCTATATTATTAAAACAAATCAAATTAAATAAGTAAAAATCTATAAAAATACTTAATAATGCCCCTAAATATTCTAAATTTAATTATGGAAATAAAAACAGTAAATAGCTATCCTAAATATTTTGAAAAAATAAAAAGAGAAAAAAACACACAATATTAGACTGAAAATTAAAACAGAAAGTAACAAGCAGAAAATTAATATTAAAAATCACATAAAGTAATCTAAATTAATATTATGAAATTTTATAACTTTATATCTCCAAGATTGTATGTAATTAAATTCAAAAAAATAAAACAGAAAATTAACCACAAAAAACTAAAACAGAAAACAAAATCTAAAATTGGAGAAATAATAAATTGCACTAATATGAATATGAAAATAAATAAAAAATTACCCATATTTTAAAATATAATTTTCTAGAAGTAATAAAACCCAAAAAAATGTAAAATAAAAATTAAAAACGTAAATTTTATATTTATTAAAATAAAAACCTGCACATATCTAATTCGCGAAATAATTTTGAAAAATTATCAAATAATTTTTGAATATTCCAAAATTAAAAAGAGGCATATTAGGATACTATATAAACCCTAACATGAAAAAATACAAAAGAGACTATTTTTAGCCTAATTTCTAACAAACTGGTAAATAAATGGCAAAGTAGAATAGAAAACAAATCTGAAAATTTTAATCACACTAAAAACCAAAATATAACTAATCTAAAAGCACTAAGACACTCCTAAAAAACTATTCTTTTGGGGAGGTAAATGAAATTTATATTAAAGCTCATAAATCTAAGAATTAAATTTGACAAACTAGAGAAATTAACTAAAAAGCAAGAAAATTTTTCAAAGATACCAAATTAATGAAAAATACTTAGCATAATCTATGTCCCCCATGCGAATTAATATTTATCATCAACATATAAATCGATTTATCTATGAGTTAGACTATAGAAGACACCTACTAGCGGATCTTCCCCATTTTTCCTTATATTATAGCTTATTTAGGTCCAACCCTAATATAAACCTTACTAGTTTTGATAATCCTGACACCAGTGCAAGAATTTAATCAAATTAGAGCATTCATTATAACAAAAATATCATTTAAGGCCTTGTAATCAATTTACCAGCAAATTAATTTAACAATGATCTATAATGATTACCTAATTAAAAGAGATGAGTTTGAGTCATTCATGATTAACTAGGGTGATACTTATGTCTAAAAGACTATAACTTTTACGTACTAAAACCTTTTAAACTATAATATGAATTTGTATTAAACTAACTATTTTGCATTCTAATTAATCTAATGTGAATATCATAAATGATAAACATTAATCATTATAGAATCATAAATAAAAATCAACTAGACAATAAAGTATAAAACTTGTTTCAAAATAGTTAATTTAGCATGGCTTCAAATAGGTTATACTAAGTACAAGGGAATCACTCACTCATATTAAAAATAAAATCACAACAATTAACCAAAGCTTTCATGTTTAACAATAAAGTAAACACAAAAGAAATAAAATAAAATAAAAATAAATAAGAGAAATACTACTTTGGCTTCAATGATGCTGATGAGCGATGATGATGGTGATGCGTCTGTGATCATGATGATGGTGAGGGTGGGATAATAGTGTGAGATCTGGGATGAGGAGGTGAGGATATTTGGTGATGGTGAAGTTATTTAGTGATGGTATTGCCGTGTAAGAGCTGTCAGGGAGGGGGTTAGGCATGAGAGTTTGCAGAGGAGATGGTGAGGCATAAAATAAGTAGAGAAGAGGGAGGTTTTCTTAATAGGATTATTCTATTGGGGTTTTTTTTCTTTGGACTCCTTCTTTTCCTAGTCTTCTAATTTCTCTTCAATTAGGAGTAGTAATCCAAGCCAAAATAAATCCTTACGAAAATATATTTTTCATAAATCATTATTTTTTGGACTGACTTGATATATTCGCTTGTAAAATCCTTCAGTAAATAAAACTCAAACTTCGACGTCTCCTCTTCTCCTCTTTCTTTATTAATGCTTAACCTAAACAAATATATAAACTAAAGTAAATTAGACAAAATAATATATACAATATAATCAAATTAATTATTAAAAACACGCTTGAATTATGACTTAATAGTGGTCAATCTGCTTGCCATAAAACTAAACTGGTTCTCTGATATTGAAATATATTTTCGTAACTTTCTCTCAATCACCTTTTCCCATAACTTCATATTGTGATTGAGCAGCTTTATATCTTTATAATTATTGCAATCCTTAATATTACCCTTATTTGTTTAGAGTGGGATGACTGTACTAAACCTTCATTCATGCAACATCTCGGTAGTCCTAACAATAACATTGAAAAACTTTATCAGCCACTTTAATCCTTCTTCATCGAAACACTTTCATATGCACTTCAACTGGTATTTGGTCTGGTCCCTTAGCCTTTTTTATTGGACATCTTCTTTAAGGCGTCTTTAATCTCTTCCTCGCTGATAGAATTGCAAAGTCGAAGGTTTTGTTGCCTCTCACTATCTCTTGCTCTCTTCTCTGGAAATTCTCCAGCACTTCACCATTGAAGAGCTCAGAAAAGTACGTTTACTATCTTTCCTTTATTTGTGCCTCCTCTACTAAGGACTTCTAGTCTTCATCTATGATGTACTTTACATTGCCCAAGTCTCTACTTCTTCTTTCTCTAAACATTGCTAGATTAAATACCTCCTTCTCACCTTCCTTCGTCTCCAGTTCTCCAGTTTCTGATATAACTTATCATATGCAAAAATAATTCATGTTTAATAACAAACTGAATAAAA
>NCQT01083786.1:22209-33296 GCA_002740465.1 Stenocereus thurberi | reverse complement strand
AGGAATTTAAACATCTATCGGATATTTTTAGTCACAATTTATATGTAATTTTGAAAGATAAATCTAATAAAACATTTAACGAAAAATACTAATTTTATAATGAACAGGAAAGTCATATGCACAACAAATATGATGGAATTGCAATTTAGTAGATGATGTTTTGGGAATTTATCCTACATCAGTCCGCCATGATCAAAGCATCAAAATTGAGAAATTTGAAAAAGAGCCCTTCAAAACAAAAAGTATTTTTTAAAAAACTAAATGCAGAGAAATAGTGCTCGAGTGTATTGCATATTAACCAATCTAATCCATCATTGACCAATTAACTAGAAGCAACCATCAATAACATTTATTAGTTCTTTTGATTTTATCCAAGCGAAATAAGTGAGCAAATAAGGAAAATGCAAATGAAAAAAAATGAAAAGAAAAATACATGAGGAAAAACAACTCATGTTCATATGGTCGAGGAAGAGTAAAGCCAATAGGAGGAGTAAGATGAGGCTAATGATTTCGTAGAATATGTAATGTCGTAATGTTTGTATGAATTTTTGTAAGTCATATCACCATGGAGCATAGCATATTGCAGCCATGACTGTGACTGCATCTTCAACTCAGTTGCTACAATATTGAAGCCAATAGTTGAAGAATTTGACTACGACTGCAACTTCAACTCAAATGCTACAAATTCGACAGCAATAGCTAAAAATTTACAAAGGGAAAAGGGGTACTTGTATAGAAGGATGCAATTCAAGCTATACCCAAGTCCATAAATGAAATATACAAGAGACAAGAAAGTAAGCAAATATAAGAAATAATGTTGGCGGCATACAGGGAAAGAAAATGGGATCATAAGAGTAGTTAAACATTATAAGAAGTTGAATCATTCTATCAAAAAAAAAAAAAAAATTGAATCATTGTTGAAATGTAAGAAGTTGTTTGGGGGCGGGGAGCCAGGTGTGGGGGAACAATCATTTTTTTCTTTACTTTTTATCATTTTCCGTTGGCATTTTTAGGCTAATAAATTTGATGTAAGGTGGGGAAGAAATAAGTTTAAAAGAGAGGGTCATAGGGTAAAAACAAAATTTATACGTCAAAAGAGGGTATTGGCTTTATATATAACATAGTAGATTAATGCACTATGATTTGGGGGGAGGGGTGATGTAAAGACCATGTAAAACATGAGATGGAACGTAAAAGAAGAGACGAATAAAAAAGACACACTCTTACTCTCGATTGTTTATGCACTCACAACTATGTTCACCGAATACTTTGGGTTCTTGATCAGAGGATAGGACGTAGCGTAGAGACTTATTTATTCTCACTTGATAGACATTGTATCCTAAAAGTAGAGTTTTCTATATGCGGTTGCACCAATGCGGGAAATTACTATTCTTAAGACAGTTTCTTAGAAACAATTCGCATATAATATCGTGTCATTTTTAGTCTCTTATTTTGTCAATGAAAGGATTATTTTCCTCCATATCTTTACCATTTTCATACAACCATCTTATTTATACTGTGCTTGCCTTCTGGCGAGTAGTTACCCAAAAGAAGGCTTTAACATCAATTCCAGGAGCTTTAGATTTTAGTCCAACTTTATACATTAAAAAAAAGTCAATATAATTCAAATCAACATATAGACCTCCAGGAAAAAAAAAATCTAATAACGGAATAATAATTCGCATTAAAGGAAGTAGTGAGACTTCATGGGGTCCTAAGGTCCATGATGTCTAACAGGGAAACATAATTTCTAAGTCATTTTTGGATTACCTTGTCGAAGAGAATAAGAACAAACTAAAATACAACACAACCTGTCATCCGTAAATTAATATCCACATTGAAGTCCCTAATAGGACCTTTGGAGCTTTGTTTAGGATGTTATCAAATCTCTCGCCAAATCCTGGGATCTCCTCTAACATAATGTGGAGAATAACACTTCGTAAAAAATTACTGGCCTAACTCTATTCAAGAATGTTAATGGCATTGATCCATTATCCCCCATGGATTTAAGTCCCAAAATTGTAGAGGGGAAGCCAGGTGCTAAAGCTAAAAAGAGTGATAAAGAAATATAAGAGCCCCATGAGAAGGCCAGGTAAAAGATGGAAAAGTCTAATCCTAACTATCAGTTCTAAGCTAATAAGAATAAGATGAGGGTCGTTTGCCAGCCAGGTGACTTACTGTGGACTCATTTGAGAAAAGAGAGGTGTTCCCAAAAGAGAAAGTCCAAGCTGAGTTTAAGGGTAGATGGTCCTCTTGAAGTCATAGAAAGTGTTAATGATAATGCATATAATATCAGTTTACTCTAAGATTATGGATTTTCGGCCTGTTTTAATGTGGCTGATTAGAGTTCCTGTTTGCATGATGATTACCTTTAGAATTGAAGGTCAATTTTTCTTTAATGATGGGATGATGACAGAGATATCCTTGAGGAGGACCAAGACAAGCTATCAAGTGACCCTCAAATCTAAGGTATCATCAAGGCAGCGATTGAGCAAGGGTAAGAACTAATTGAAATCTCTGGCTTTCTAGTAAGCCTATGATATGGCACTTGATTTACTGAGCCTTAAGATATACCTTTTTGAGTGCAACATTCATCATTTCTAAGTTCACGGTATAGATTTTAGATGATATAGGTTATATTGATTCTTTATTAGCTAAGTTAAGACAACCTATTCAATATAGGTCTAATCCAGTATTAGTTCAGCAACTACCTAGTTTTGGAGTCTAACCTTCGTTATGCTTTTATAACCATATTTAGGAAAATTTCAGAATGGGAAACTGAACCAAAAATATTATCAAATCATGTCTTAAAGCCTCATCTTAATGACCACAGGCAACTTCTTATATCAAGCTGATTAATTAGGAAAATCCCTTTGACCCAAAGGATTTCAGACTGTGATTTCTTTTGCCAGTTCCAAGACGTTTCTTAAGAAAATGGGCTACAAATACTTCTCTTAGGCTCTAATAAACATGATTAAAAGTTGTTTTGGCTGGACACCTCTTTAAGTCAATCCAAGAAGCAACAAAGGTGTCAAAGCTTTCCTTAGCCCTTTTTTTAGTTATATGTACCTTTGTCTAGTTTCAATTTTTGCCTTTTATATTTTGGCTTGTACTGATATTAAAAGCTAGGTAGCTGTTGTTTATGGCGGGAACGAACTTGTTTAAAAGCCTGAAAACAAGCTTGTGAAACTTAGTTGAAGCATATATCAATGTTAAGGTTGGCTCCTTCTTGCAAAATTCTCTCTAGTTTATCTCAGTCCATGGCCAGATTGAGTGGTAATCTAGTGCATCTTAACCCTTACATTAGTGGTATGTCTTATCCAATTCAAGGCTAACGGCCCTACATTCATGCTGGTGATATGTCTTATCCAATTTGAGTTCAGTGTATCTCATGGTCATCTTTATTTCTAGTTGTGTTATTGCTTGATTATTTTTGGTTCTTATGTTTTGTGAGCCTAGCCACTCTACTCATCTTTCCTATCAAACAAATACACCATATGGCCACGATAAGGACATGGCTAAAATGCTTTTGGTTTATCTGTGCACACTTGTCCATTATTAGTTGGGTTTTGTGGATGTGACGGAGCCATAAGCGCACTAATAAGGCATTGTAAATCTTGAATGGACAATAGGAGGTCCCACTAGTGTGTCTCAAGGCATGGAGATGAAGAATGGGGTTGTAATATGGCATCTATGCCTACGGTTTTTTATGACCTTACTAGCCCTCCTAGCGAATCATATATGGGCTGTAACACCCCCAATTTCTAATTTCTTCTTTATTACTAATATTAACCTACGTGGCAGCGGAAAAATCTAAATAGGGTGCTACCGCCGTATTTCCTTCTAGGAAGTACCAGCCTGAGTATCAATCAAATATTTAAGGCAAAACCATATTTAAATTTATAATATCAACTTAAGATCCAAACATGAATGTGACAGTGACCAATTCAAACCCAATCATTAACTAGTACAACTGGGAACTTGTCCCAATCCAACTAAACATGAACATGCAACCTCGTTCTAGATTGAGTTACCATCCTCATGCTCATGCACTTCACCTGAAAACAAAACATTTTACCAAAATGACATAAACTCAACAACAACCACCCCTAACAATTAAAACACGCATACAAATTCATTTCAAACCATTTTAGGGTGGGGAAGACAAACATACCACACTTATACATTCTTAGCAGTAGCATACAGCCATACAAGTCTCTTTTATAAATTTTCAGGTTCTTAAGGGTGAGCGTCCCTACTGGATCCCATGGCCTACGCTTGGGTTTAACGCAGCCGCTTAACCTCAACCTGACGTACCGTCATCGACTTGGACAATTACCGCTTAACCATACCTTGGCCTAATGTCAGTATAGACGGTTACCACTAACCTAGCCCACGTCCCAAAATGGCACGTGGTTGCTCATATGCATGCACTTTTACCCGGGGAAGGCTAACGGCCTTCAATAACATAAATATAACTCACAGTCTCACCCATAAGGCCATTTATTTACACATTCATACTTGCCCTTAAATTTCAAATCAACATGTGCATTCCAACCCGATCCAATCCAGTCCCCAAAGCATTTCCACAATGTTTGCGTAACACAATCAGCCCATACCCACACATTTGCTAATTTAACAAAACCTATCAACATAAAGAATAGGTGAAATCTCATTACAAAATCACCCGGGGAAATCCCCAGTACATTAACACCAAATACATTCAATAGCCTTTACAATGCTTACAAATCACATTTCGCAAAATAATTTCGGGGAAGGGTTAGGGCATGATTGTTACCTAGAAGTTCGTAAAATTACAGGGTCGGTTTCTGAATTTGGCCTAATAATCAGCACCTGCACCAAGACAGCATCTGTACTTAGTCTAAATCTTACAAACCATGTCTACAGCCCATCCCTTGCATAACACAATTTTTCTACAATTTTTAGACACCCTGAGAAATTGTCAACGTGGTTATTCCAATTTCCAGTGCAGGTCCGAAATTAGCTCCGACTTCCAGAAGCCATAACTAGAGATCCCGACATCAAACTCAAAGTTTTTACCCATTCTGAAAAGTTCAACTCGTGCCTGTAAGTTCTATGTTTAGTGTTTCTCCTGAATCTACCAAATACTAGGTTGAAAACCTCAAAACCTTTACCCTACCACTGACTATCTCGATCTAGATAGTCCCCAGTAATTTGTTCATAACTTGCTCAATTTAAGTCCGATTGTAGTGATTTAAAAGCCTTATTATAGAAAACACCTTGGCCTAACTACCATAAAAATTGCGTAATGTTTGGAACAGTATAACCCTATGGGTAAATTTTTTAATTTGAGGCATATTTTGTCCCCAACCAGTGACATTCTGCCCAAAATCGTTAACCCTAATGTGTGCTCCTTTTAGGCCACATATTTAATAACAACCAATCAATGACTACTCACATCGATCTCAACAATCCTAAGACTCCCACTAATCCAAGTCAAGCCAAGGTATTGTGAAGAGGGATCGATTCCTTGTTAGTTTTGGCAATCTTGCTGTAATATTGTACAAAATCCTTTACTTTCCAAGCTTTGTTGATATAGTATCTTTGTAGTTTCCTTTTTCCTGTATGCTAAGCATTGTACACTCCCTATTTGTGTCAATGAAATCACACAGCTGAGGGTGAGAAGCCCAGAGAGTTTTCTTACTAAATTGATTTTTTATGGTATTAGAGCGAGGTTAGTGACCTCAGTTGTGTAACATTGACAATGATAGACAAAAACGACGTTAAGAACCAAGGTAAGAAACTTTCTCCAAAAATCAACATCAATGACCCATAGTTACCTTACTACCTCTGTAGTTCTGATAATCCAGGGAATATAATCGGTCCTATTAATCTCACAAGAGATAATTATGCTAATTGGAGTAGAATGGTGACCAATGCTTTAAGGTCAAAGAATAAACTGGTATTTGTTATTGGGAGTTTGGCCAAACCAGAAGAAGACACCTCAGAAGGTCATGCCTGGGAAAAATGTAACACAATGGTTATAGCTTGGTTATACAACATCATAGACAAGAGCCTTTATGGTTCAGTCGCCTATGCTAAAACTGCAATAGAGTTATGGTCTGATCTCAAAGAATGCTACTCACAAGGGAATGAGATTCATGTACATCAATTGAAACAGGAAATAACCCTTGCAAGACAAGGGAGCTAAACAGTGACAGATTATTTCACCAAATTGAAGACACTTTGGGATGAACTAGGTGCTTACCTCACAATACCAAACTGCAATTGCACGATGGACTTTAATTTAAGTAAATTCTTTGAAGCTGAAAGGGTGCACCAATTTTTGATGGGTCTTGACACTCACCAATTCAGGATGATTTGACCGAACCTCCTTGTAATAGAGCCACTTCCTATCCTAAACAAGGCATATGTGGCAATTCTAAGGGAGTAGAGGCAACAGAGCCTCACGAGGGGCATGGAATCAAAGCCAATTATTGAAGCCTCAGCGTTTAGAGCAGCGGGATCACGAACTAAGGTGACGAACAGACCCAGGTGCACTTAATGGCAGAAATTGGGTCACGAACGAAGTCAGTGTTTTGAGCTCGTTGGCTACGTCCCAAATTGGCATAAGCAGCAGGATCGGCAAATGACTCGTGGCAACCAAGGAGTTTTCCGACCAGTCGACAGAGGCGTGATAGAACGGACTCGAGATAGTAATGCGATTGGAGTCGCTAACCACACTAGAGCTCAGAGGAGGCCTGTACGGTGATGGACCTGGTAGCCAGCAGCATTAATGTGAGTCGCTCAGGGAAATTTAGTGGACTGATTCCCACCCAGGTAGATGCTCTTTTCTCTCTGTTCGGAGAGAGAGGAAGGCGAGAAAAGAGGAGTGGTATGGCTTTTCATTCTCAACCCTTATTGTGGATTCTTGACACTAGGGCATCTTTTCATATGACATCTAATTTCAATGCTCTTGAAAATGTACATGAGTTATCTTATCCAATTAATATTGCACGACCTGATAGGAGATTAATTATGCCAAACAAGGCTGGTGTGGTAAATTTAGGAGAAGGATTGATCTTGAATAAAGTACTTTACACTCTAATGTTTACATGTAATCTTATATCCACTTGGCAGTTGACAAGAGATGAAAAATGCACCATTACTTATGGTGATGATTGTTGTGTTATACAGGATGGCATCTCGAAGAAGCCGACCGTCTTGGTCATTCTTTGTTCTGTAGCTTATCTACTCTTTCAACAAGTTGTGGTTTTAAATTGAATAAAGACTCATTTTGACGCTATGATGTATGCAATAGGGCAAGACAAACTAGAAGTTCTTTTTCTCTCAGTAATTCAAGAGCTGATAAGCTCTTTTCTTTCATTCATTGTGATTTGTGGGGTCAATATCACACATCTACTCTGAGTAGCTGTCATTACTTTCTATGTATCGTGGATGACTTCAGTGGAGCAATTTGGGTTTTTCTACTTAAAGCTAAAACTGAAACCTATGATCGGATTGTGGATTTCTGTTCTATGGTGAAAACCCAATTTAGTAGGGTTGTTCAACGAGTCTGTCGTGACAATGGCAAAGAATTTACCAATGAGCCACTACAAGCTTATTTTAGGGAGAATGGAATTATGCATGAGACTTCTTGTGTTGACACACGTCAATAAAATGATAGGGTTGAACGAAAGAACCGACACATCTTGAATGTTGCTAGTGCTCTTCGATTTCAAGCGTCATTGCCCCTCAAATTTTGGGGTGAATGTGTGGTTAGTGCGGCCTACCTCATCAATAGAACTCCTACCAAACTTTTGTATGCTAAGACCCCATATGAGGTCTTGTTTGGTGTGAAACCTACATATGAACATGTTAAAGTTTTTGGGTACCTTTGCTATGCTCACAATCATGAAGCTAATAGAGACAAATTTGACACTCAGGCCACTAAATGTATTGTTTTGGGTTACCCTTATGGACAAAAGGGTTGGCGAGTTTACGATCTTAAGCGCAAGCGGTTGTTTACATCTGGGGATGTGGTATTTTACGAAAACACATTTCCTTTTACTCAACCTCCACAATCAGACCAATTAAGTCATGAGTCACATGAATCTTTGGGTCATGGTGATATAGTGCATACGACTCAGCATTCATTAAGTCTAACCAACTTTACTCGCTTTGAAGAAGAACAACCTTTTAATAATGCAAGTGAAGTGGCTCCTAGGCATGAAATTTCACTGCAGTGCAATATTGTCATTGAGCCCACACATACCTATGCACTTGCTGAGGAGACGTTGTACACCTTCCCAGAACCACCTGAAGTTGGGCCTGAGAATGGTGGGCCCAGTATCATTCACCAAGAGGAACCATTTATACCTATGGCTACTGACTTAGGCCACCCTCAACGAGCTCGACGTCCTCCTGCACATCTCCTCGACTATGTGTGCCATAGTATTCAGAACCCCACCTCACAATCATCCACCAAAATGCCTTCTTTAGGTACGTCTTACCCTTTGTCCTCTTTTATTGCCTATGACAAATTTTCCCTAGGTATAGGCTTTGTTGGCAGTAATCAATTCTCACAGTGAAGCACGACATTATTCTCAAGTCGTAAAAGATCATAAGTGGTGCGAAGCAATAGCCAAGGAGATTTCCGCTTTGGAAGATAATCATACTTGGAAGTATGCTCCTTTACGTCCAAGAAAGAAAGCACTTCGGTCCAAGTGGGTCCACAAAATTAAATATCATGCAGATGGGATAATCGAACGACACAAGGCTCGTTTGGTGGTGTTAGGCAACAATCAAGTTGAAGGCGAAGACTTTCATGAGAAGTTTGCTCCAGTTGCTAAAATGCCAACAGTTTGATGCCTTCTGTTATTGGCAGCATCAAAAGGTTGGCAATTACACCAAATGGATGTCCATAATGCCTTTCTTCATGGAGATCTTGATGAAGAGATATATATGAAGCCTCCACCAGGCTTCTCCTCACCATGGCCTAACCTTGTCTGTAAGCTCTGAAAAATCTCTATATGGGTTACATCAGGCACCTCGGCAATGGTTTTTTAAGTTGGCCTCTACATTGCAAACATATGGTTGTCAACAGTCTCCATTGGACCACTCTCTATTTGTTTATCAGAAAGGAGATGTGTTCCTTGCTATTCTTATATACGTGGATGCTCTGGTGTTGACTGGCAATAATTGAAGTGTCAAGCTTTCAAAAACTACTTGCATCAATGCTTCAAGATGAAAGATCTTGGGCCCTCAAATACTTCTTAGGCATTGAAGTGGCTCGATCTCCTGAAGGCTTGTTTCTTTGCTAGAGGAAATACGCCTTGGACATCTTATCTGAAAGTGGCTTGCTAGGTGCTAAACCGGTTATGTTTCCCATGGAGTAAAACCATAGACTTAGTGCCGACTCTGGTGGTCCTATTGCTGATCCTTCACGGTACCATAGATTGGCGGTCCGTCTTTTATATCTTACCATCACTCATCCTAATCTTACATACTCTGTTCATATTTTGAGTCAGTTTTTACAAGATGGATGTCAGGGGCACTGGGACGCTACCATTCGTCTTTTGAGATACCTAAAATCTTACCTTGGACAAGGTATTTTCTTCCCTACCAACAACTCTCTCGACTTACAGGTTTATAGTGATTCTGATGGGGCTAGTTGTCCCATGTCTGTCGATCTATCACTGGGCATCTTCTCAAAATGGGCCAGGCTCCAGTCTCCTGGAAATCTAAGAAACAAGCTACCGTGTCCCGCTCCTCACCTGAAGCTGAGTATCGCGCTATGGCTAATGCTACAAGTGAAGTTGCGTGGACACGGAATTTGCTAAGTTCCTTGGTTTTCCTCCGACCCTTGCTCGTCTTTTCTGTGACAATCAAGCTGCTTTGCACATAGCAAACAATCCCGTTTTTAATAAGCACATTAAGGTTAATTGTCATTTTGCTCGAGACCGGATTATTTTAGGAGATATTCAACCATGGTGTACACCCCACAAGAGAGCACTTGGCTGATATCTTTACCAAGGCTCTTGAGCAACGTCAATTTCATTATCTTCTGGACAAGCTGGGCATTCTCAATCCCCATGTGCCAACTTGAGAGGGAGTATTGTGGATAGGGATCCATTCCTTATTAGTTTTGGCAATCTTGCTGTAGTATTGTACAAAATCCTTTACTTTCCTAGCTTTGTTGATATAGTATCTTTGTAGTTTACATTTTCCTATATGCTAAGCATTGTACACATCCTATTTGTATCAATGAAATCACACAGCTGAGGGTGAGAAGCCCAGAGAGTCTTCTCACTAAATTGATTTTTCACAAGGTTTCTAATTTTAACCAAAACGAATATCAAATACGACTATTATGCTCACCTTGATTCGATTTTGGGAGAAGAGCGATTGAATCATCACACCCTTGAAGATTAAAATTTGAAAAATTGTAAAACTTGTATTACAATTTGCACACTTGAATTCTTAACCCAAAAACCATAAAATAATGACGAAGACATTAAAAACTCTAGCTTTTGGGTCTTGTATGCATGGGCGTGCATGGGGTGCATCCCACTTGCCACAAGCAAGGAGGGGAAATAGAGAGAGTGGCAGCTGCTTGGTGGCTACCAACGAAGGTAAGGCAGCGGTGGTGCTCTGGGGTGGCGGCTGCTATTTTGGTGGAAAGAGAGAGAGGCATGAGATTGAGAGAGGGAGAGAGGCGTGAAATTAAGAGAGGGAGAGAGAGAGAGAATAA
This sequence comes from Stenocereus thurberi, assembly GCA_002740465.1. Classification (NCBI taxonomy): domain Eukaryota; kingdom Viridiplantae; phylum Streptophyta; class Magnoliopsida; order Caryophyllales; family Cactaceae; genus Stenocereus; species Stenocereus thurberi. The sequence goes on along the minus strand of NCQT01083786.1, from coordinate 22,561 downwards.
AAATGGGGCCACTAGGGTAAAAAGAGGGAGGGAAAATTTAAAACAAGAAAAAAAAGAGTAGTCTTGGGCCAAAGGTTAAATTTAGAAGAAATTAACCCATTAGGGAGTCCATTAAGAATTAAATATAAATAGGTAAATGAATAATTAAGTCTACGAAGGTAAATAAATAATAAATGAAATAACAAATAAATTGAGGGAATATAACCTGAAGAAAATTTTCAATCCATTCTTTTTTATGAAATAGGTAAAATTTGAAAAGAAGTCATGGAGGGAAAATCTTTAACATTGACTTCGATTGTAAAGGTAGGTCCACATCACATGATTCCTCATATTGGATTTCCAGTGTTTTATG
>NCQT01083756.1:936-11646 GCA_002740465.1 Stenocereus thurberi | reverse complement strand
AGAATTAATGGAATGCAAGCAACAAGTCAGAGGTCATGCTATATCATGAATAACCAAACTTAGATAATCTGAATAATCAAGTCACATCCTAATCGGACTTAAGTCGAGCTCGTTCATTAGCATACAAAATCGAAGCATTTCAAAACTGAGTTACCTAATGAGGGGGTTTTCATTTCATAACAAGGCAGTAGAGACATCAGACAACATCACTTAGCATCGTAAGAAATCCTTAAGACATGCAGACTCACGGGGTCATCACATAGAAAGAACACCTAGAATTGTATATACACGTACAATCCCCCTTTGCAACCTGTGGTCAATGGCTTGCCCTAAATACCATCCAATTTAGGAAGGATTGGTGTCCAGCTGCTAGGGTTGTTCACGTATAGTTAACATTACTAGTCTTATAGGTACGCGTTGACGTCTTATGAGGTACACCCATCCCACAGGTGATCATAAGAGTCTCACTGTAGGTCGCTTACCTTAGTAGGGATCATTTACTATATGCAATTCCAAAGTCTGCTAGGTTCTTCCTCCCTTTCACTTTCTAGGTGTTTTAGGGTTCGTTCGAGCCAAACATCATCACCCCATCCACGAATAACAATCCATATAATAGAATGCTAGTAATGCACAGTTTAGGCAACAGCGGCAAGAAAGGGGGACAGTAGGTATTCTTACGTAATGTTTAATGAAATCCTACCACTAGCATTTTGTTTTTGCAAGCATGCATATGAAANNNTCTTCTAATTTCACTCAGGTAATTCAAAATTCACAACAGCAAGGTACCATTTATTAGGATTATCAATCATAGCAACTAATTTCCTATCATTCCTTTCCTAGCCCATTACGAAGGATTTCTATCTTCATACACATCTTAGCACATACACATCTATAAGCAACATTTAACACACATAAGGGCGCGTATTTGTCAATCTAAACTCCCTTATCATCACTAACAGAAAGCTAATCCTTCGGCGTAAGATAAACTGGGCTCGACAGTCAAAACGGCATTAACATCTCAAAATCTAGTGTTTCAAAGGATGAAAAATAGCTTAACTATTTTGAATCTCTTTGTCTTTAAAAAAAGGATGATTAGCTGCTACTAGCTTTCTCTCTACCAACCTTTGAGTACGTTCGCTCACTCCATTATGGGGTCCGAGGAGCAAATCATGCTTCAGGGGCAAAGACGAGCTTAGAAAAACATTTTTAATCGCCCGAGTCTAAATCAACGTGCTTAAACTATTGATGGTCTTATTGGAGCGCACAAAGAAATCATTTACCATTCAAAACATCATGATGGATCTTCAAAGGGAAGAGCAAGGGAGAATGAAAATAGGATGCAAGCAAGAACTTGGATAGCTGGCAAACTTTGAAACCACAAACTCAAACTAGGACTTAAGAGGGATACACCAAAACTAACATAACCCTTCGACACAGAAACACCACCAAGGCTTATGCTAGGGCCCTCAACAACCCGTTGTATATAGAAACACCACCAAGAAGAAACTCAGACTCTTGCTAGATCACCACCCTACTCGGCCAAAGATAGAGATGAGCTAAAAGAGAGTTTGAGAGTTCAAAGGAGCTAAGGCTCAACTTCATTTAATATTCAAGCAAAAGTGTTCGTACAAGGCTACTGGGGGATTTATATAATCCCTCCCAAGTACAAAATATCAGCTAAAAATTCAAATTAGCAAGCTAAACTCGGTACATTTCGGAAATCAAAATTAGCTTACAAAAGGGGAGACTACACCGTTGCTTGACAACACTTAATTGATGATCTTGAGGCTGAGTTGTCGACTTGGGAAGCTTGGGCGGCCACAATCATCTTCAAAGTACACTAATTATGTCATTTGCAAGTGATTAAGCCTTGATAAGACCAAAATGCCTCAAAAAGAACAATATTGCAGCCGGCTGCACTTAACCGGATAAAAGGGATTTTCTTCGCTTAATTTGCTGGTTAATAGCTCCTCATGTGTGCAATCTTGCTGAGTTTTTTTAATGGCCACTTTATAATATTTTTAATGTAATTTCAAGCCATAAAAGTTTCAGTCCAAATGCAGGAGGTTTGGACACCCAACCAGACCCATTTCCAGAACTGGTTAGAACTGGGGCAGTTTTGAGCACTTGAATTCAACGGCTGATTTGAGGTAGCTAATGAACTCCAAATGACTTGCAACTTGCTTTATTAGAAAGAAAACATCCTAAAATTAAACTTAGGCCTCCTGCAACCCAATCAAACCCTTGGGATGATTAAGAAATAACGTGCACAAAATCAGGCTTATGCATAGGCCTGAAACCGGGAATGAACTGAAATGAGTCTTGGCAAGCTAAGCTGATTTCTTGGACTTTACCCATGAAGTTCGACTGGCTAGGACCTCCTTGAGGGCTAATGATCATGCTCATGGATGGACCTCCATCATCCTCCCCTTGTTGAGGAGAATTTGCCCTCAAATTGTCAAGATGATCATCTTCCAAGTATGGACTTAGATCGGCTGCATTAAAGGTGATCGAAACTCCATAATCCCTAGGCAAATTGACCTTGTATGCATTGTCATTAATCCTCTCCAAGACTTCAAAGGGATGATCTGCCCTTGGCATTAACTTACTTTTGCATTTGGAAGGAAATCTTTCCTCCCTCAAGTGAACCCATACAAAGTCCCCGGAATAGAACACCACTTTCTTCTTATGCTTGTTTGCTTGAACTTGATAGGATGCATTGGCCTTCTCAATCTTGGACTTGACCATCTCATAGGGCCTTTGAATCTCCTCCACTCTCTTACTAGCTTCCACATTCAGTTTCTCATTCATTTCTCTTGGCACAAGATGAAGTGGACTTAAGGGATCAACTCCATATACGACCTTAAATGGGGACAAGCCAGTTGCTTTGCTTGAGGCCTTATTGTAAGCAAATTCAGCGTGTGGCAAGAGTAAATCCTAAGTTTTAACATTGGATTTCTCCAAGGCTCTCAAAAGGATTCCCAATGTTCGGTTGGTGACTTCGGTTTGTTCATCCGTTTGGGGATGACAAGTAGTTCTATACTTGAGCTTAGTGCCCATCTTCTTCCAAAGTGTCACCCAAAAATGGCTAAGAAACTTAGTATCATAATCCGAAACTATGGATCTCAGGATGCCATGCAACCTCATTGCTTCTTTAAAGTACAACTTGGTAATATGGGTAGCATCATCTGTCTTGGTGCAAGGGATGAAATGTGCCATCTTGGAAAAGCGATCTACAACCACAAAGATTGAATCTTTACTCCTTTGTGTCCTTGGTAGCCCTAGTACGAAATCTATGCTCACATCTTCCCATGAAAGGGTTGGAACCGACAAGGGTATATGAAGCTCGTGAGGTAGCAAGTGACTCTTGGCTACTGGGCAAGTAGCACATCCCTTCAATATATCTTAGACATCCTTGCTTATACTCGGCCAATAATAGTGCTCCTTCAACATGATAAGAGTCTTGTTCTCCCCAAAGTGGCCGACCAAGGAACCGCCATGAACCTCTCGAATGAGTAACTCCCTAGTCCTACATTTCGGGATGAAAAGGTAAGGACCCTTACATAAGAACCCACCTTGAATCAAGAAATCTCCTTTTGGTTGTCGTTTGCATTCCTTGTAAAGCCCTCCAAAGTCTTCATCATCTTCATAAAGGGACTTCAAATGCTCGAAACCAAGGATGCATGCATCAAGTTGGAATAAAAGTGAATGCCTTCGTGATAAGGCGTCGGCTCCTTGATTTAACTTCCTAGATTGGTGCTTGATGGTGAAGTGGAATGATTGGAGGAACTCCACCCATTTGGCATGCCGTGAGTTAAGCTTGTGTTGTCCTTTAATATACTTTAAGGCCTCATGGTTTGAATGCAATATGAACTCACTAGCCACTAAATAATGACTCCAATGCTCAAGACATGTCACGATCCTTGTCATAAGTTGAGTACTTTCTCCTTGAATCACAAAGTTTCTCACTAAAGAAGGCTAAGGGCCGCCCTTCTTGAGTGAGTACTCCTCCAATGCCAACTCCGGATGCATCACATTCAACCTCAAATACCTTGTCAAAGCATGGCAAGGCCAGGACCGGTGCTTGAGTTAGCTTGGATTTGATGGTGTCGAATGCTTCTTGAGCCTTGGGGCTCCACTTGAAAGTTGTGCCTTTAATCACCTCAGTCATGGGGCCATGATAGTGCTAAAATCTCTAATTAACCGCCTATAGAAGGAGGCAAGTCCATGGAAACTTCGCACATCATGAATGCTCTTTGGTGTAGGCCATGACCGAATTGCCTCAACTTTGCTCACATCCACCTTGATGTTGTGACTAGTAATAATGTAGCTAAGAAAGGTCACCTCATAAGTGAAGAATTTACACTTTTTGAGGTTACCATAAAGCTTCTCCCTTTTAAGGACCTCCATGACTTGAGTTAGTTGCTCTCGATGCTCCTCTTCATTCTTGCTATAAATCAAGATATCATCAAAGTATACCACCATGAATCTCCCAATGAATGGTCAAAGTACTTAATTCATGAGCCTCATAAAGGTGCTTAGAGCATTAGACAATCCGAATGGCATGACTAGCCACTCGTACAAGCCTCCCTTTATTTTGAAAGCCGTCTTCCATTCATCCCCTTCTCTAATCCGAATTTGGTGGTAGCCACTCCTCAAATCCACCTTAGAGAACACACTTGAGCCATGTAATTCATCAAGCATATCCTTAAGTCGTGGTATAGGATATCTATATTTGATGGTTATCTTGTTGATTGCCTGGCTATCCACACACATTCGCATACTCCCATCTTTCTTTGGAACTACAAGGCCAGCACCGCACATAGACTAAGGCTTTCCCTAACCAATCCCTTGGTTACCAACTCTTCCACTTGCCTTTGGATCTCCATGGTCTCCTTAGGGTTCATTCTATAGGCTGGTTTATTGGGAAGTATGGTTTCGAAAATGAGGTTAATGTGGTGTTGGATGGATCTTTGTGGGGGTAGGCCGGAGTGTATCTCCTCGGGAAAGACATGGGCAAAGCATTTAAGGAGTGAGATGGCTATGGGATGAGAAGGTGGGGGCTCTCGGATTCTCCTAGTAAGGTGAGAATCCACTCCTTAAAGGCCTTGAACTCATGATGGGAGGCCTTAAGATGGGGCTCACCGAAGGTGAGGAGCAAGTCCGAATGGCCTTAGTTCTTTTGTGGCTTACTTTTATGGAGTTGGGAAGGGCTTATAGGGGCAAGGGTGATCTTCTTTCCATCTTTATGAAAGGTGTAGGTATTCAAACAACCATCATACATCACCTTTCGGCCAAATAACCAAGGTCTCCCTAACAAAAGATGACATGCATCCATGGGGATGATGTCACACCACAACTCATCATGGTAATTCTTGCTAATAGAAAAGGAAATCAAACATCTCGAATTGACTTGTAATGCTTTACCTTGATTAAGCCAATGGATGTTGTAAGGATGGGGATGGGCCGAAGATTGAAGGCCTAGCTTCTCCACTATGTTTAAGGAAGCAACATTTGTACAACTCCCTCCATCGATGATGAGAGAGCATACTTTGGCTTGGATAGTGCATCTTCTATGGAATATGTTCTCCCTTTGTCTTTCCAAGTCTTCCTTTTGGCTACTCAAGGCTCTTCTTAATACAAGCAACTCTCCTTCATTCGCTTCCTCCACGACCTCCTCTTGTTCCTCCATGAAGTATACTTCCTTTTCCTCCTCCTCTTCTTCCTCCTTACATATCTCCCATTCGGCCAAGGAGATAATTCTCCTATTAGGACATTTCAAGGCTATGTGACCTAGGCCTTGGCATTTGAAACATCTCCTATTGTTCATAAGAGGGGGTTTAGGCCGGTTTGAAGGGGGTTGGTTCTTTTGAGGGGCTTGGGACTTTTGTGGAGTAGAGGGGGTAGGGAACCGAGGGCGTAGGACGTGGGTAAGAGCTCCCCTTGTTGAAAGGTTGGCTCTTAAGGAAAGGTTTAGGAGGGTCTTTTTTATGGAACTTGGCTTTTCTTTGTTGTTTAACCTTATGGGCTAAAACACACACCTCATCAAAAGTGGTGTATTGTTGCAATTCAACCACATGAGCATACCTAGGGTCAAGTTCCCGTAAGTACCTCGCTATGGTTTGCTCTTCGGCCTCTCTAAGTCACACTTAATCAACAACTTTTCAGATTCTCTAGTATACTCCTCAACACTCATATTACCTTGAGTTAGGTTATGGAGTTGAGAGTAACTATCTTGAAGATAGGAGGGTGGCAAGAAACCGGCCTTGAGCTTAGTTTTCGTCTTTTCCCAAGTTTGAATCTTCCCCTTCCCATGTCTCGCTCTTTTGGCACACAAGTTGGACCACCAAAGGGAAGCATACTTATGGAGTCTAAGGGCAATGAGGTTCAACTTCTTTTCCTCTAGGATTTCCTTGTAATCGCAATCCTCTAAACAGTTTGGAGCCACTCCAAGAACTCATCGGGGTCAAGTCTCCCTTCAAATTCTGGAACCTCCACCTTGATGTCCCTGAGATTAGATGCATTCCTCCTATTGCTTCTTGGCCTCCGAAGAGGATCCTCCTCACTTGAATAGTTCAAGTAATGGGCTTTCATCATGGTTGTCTTCACCTTGGTCAGATTCGAACGAGTTGGAGGAATGAGAACTTCTAAGCTCCTTTCGTTTTTGCTTCATGGTTTCACCAAGCTGGCATTTCAAATACTCATTTTAGTTCTTGAATTCTTCATTTTGTAACCTCATGGCCTCATAATACTTTATCAGGGCTTCGAACTTCTCTTCCAATGTCATGCTTGTAGCACTCATGCTTGAATTAGGTGGCTTAAACAAGTAGAATAATACGGATTAGGGTGGCACGGTCGTGCCGTGGTGGCACGGGGTGGTCGTGCTGACTTTCTCCCTGGTACGACTGAAAACAGTCGGTTGTGGTTTGTATTTTGAGAATGTGTCTGGACTTGTGTTTTGGGGAGCTGGGGGGCGAATATCTGGCCAAGGAGAAACTTGCTCTGATACCAAATATGATAGATCTTCAAAAGGAAGAGCAAGGGAGCATGAAAACAAGATGCAAGCAAGAACTCAGATAGCTAGCAAACTTTGAAACCACAAACTCAAACTAGGACTTAACAGGGATACACCAAAACTAACACAACCCTTGGTTATAGAAACACCACCAAGGCTTATGCTAGGGCCCTTAACAACCCTTTGGATACAGAAACACCACCAGGAAGAAGCTAAGACTCTTACTAGATCACCACCCTACCGGCCAATGATAGAGATAAGCTAGAAGAGAGTTTGAGAGTTCAAAGGAGCTAAGGCTCAACTTCATTCAATATTCGAGCAAAAGTGTTCATACAAGGCTAATTGGGGGATTATATAATCCGTCCCAAGTACAAAATATCAGCTACAAATTCAAATTAGCAAGCTAAACTAGGTACATTTCGGAAATCAAAATCAGCCTACAAAAGGCCAGATTAAACCATGGCTTGACAACACTTAATTGATGATCTTAAGGTTGAGTTGTCGACTTCAAAAGCTTGAGAAGCCACAATCAGATTCAAACTACACTAATCATGTCATTTGCAAGTGGATTAAACCTTGATAAGAGCAAAACACCTCAAAAAGAATAATGTTGCGGCTGGCTGCCCATAACCGGGTAAAAGGGATTTTCTTCCCTTAATTTGCTGGTTAATAGCTCCTCATGTGTGTAATTTGGCTGAGTTTTTTTATCGTCACTTGATGATATTTTTAATGTACTTTCAAGCGATAAAAGTTTCAGCCCAAACGGAGGAGGTTTAGACACCCAACAAGACCCATTTCCAGAACCGGTCAGAACTGGGGTAGTTTGAGCACTTGACTTCAACGGCTGATTTGAGGCAGCAAATGAACTCCAAATGACTTGTACCTTGCTTTATTAGAAAGAGCACATCTTAAACTCAAACTTAGGCCACTTGTAACCCAATCATACCCTTGGGAAGATTAAGAAATGACGTGCATAAAACCAGGCTTGTGCACAGGCCTGCAACTGGGAATGGACTAAAATGAGTCTTGGCAAGCTAAGCTGATTTCTTGGACTTTACGTATGAAATTCGACTCCTTAGGACCTCCTTGAGGGCTAATGATCATGCTCATGGATGGACCTCCATCACATCACTTAGCTCACACAAGAACGCAGAAATGAATTAGGCTCACGTACTAACACATGGCTCAAATTTTATTCGATCGGCTCAACCGGATCGCATGAAGTCAATCAATAAAGTCAATTAGGACATTAGGAACATATTATATCAATGAGCACCCACAACTTCACCTCAAGTTGTGGAGCTATTTGACTCTTACACTAACGCCCAACTCACCACTTTCACTAAATCGACCTACTCGAGCCTCACATAAGTCGGAAATGGCCATACTGTAAGGCACACTTGCACACGAAGTACGCATATGTCACATAACCATGAAGTGTTCCTAGGCGAATATATGAAATGCAAGACTTATGTCATGGCCTATGAGCGCAGAACCTTTGCTCTGATGCCATAATTGTAACAACCCCCATCCCCTAGTGCCAAGAGCATTACGTTTTCTTAACATTCTATTTAAATCCCGGGGCGAAACAGATAGAGTTTCCCCTAAATACTGACCGTTTCAACGCCAAAAGCCATATAAGAGACCCCTGCAAATCAACGGAAGCATCAATCATTTAAAAGAAGCTCAACGGCTATACACCGGAGTTCATAACTCAATGAGCAACTCACTCGGAGTACACGAAACAGAATAGTTCATTAATGTAGAAAAGGTAAAAGATACAACTCAACGGTCTACATAACCGGAGTACTAGGGTTTACATCCCAAAACACAGCTAATTTCAAGTAAAGACATCCAACTAATCAGATGGTTGGCTCACACGGCCATACAAAGCGATTCATAAACAACATGCATTATATGACCTAGAAAACTTAGTTTACAAAAATTACAAACTAGGAATACATGATATTACATTGTTAAACTCGTGAACCTACTTCTATATGGCACACATAACTCTTTTTCAACCAGGGGTAAACTTCAACTCCGCATAAGTGGCTTAACTTTCACCTGTCATAAGGAAGACCTGGGGAAAAAGCAGAAAGAGTAATGGGATGAGCAACCACACGCTCAATGAGTGTACCCCGATCCCCTTAAAACCAAAACCATTACAGGCAATAATATCTTTAATAGTCACATATCACGTATTCATACTTTACTATCATATTCATTCACAAAATTCTTATGGAAATATTACTAACCATAAACTTCACTTTAATGACTTAAACACATTTCTAGGTCTCTAAATGACCAAACTTCTTTACTAATAGGTAGTCCAACACTTAAGCAAGCAACGAGGCTAAGGACAGAACTTTCTTTCATAGATTATGTGATATAATTTGTGATTTATGCTTCATCTGTCTAATTTAATCATATGAGATGCTAAACATATGAAGCAGAGATTATGCCACGAACTTTCATTAGCTAAACATGCACATTCAAACTCATATGCTCGATGCATTACAAGAGTATGACCAAGCTGTACATGGAATTTCATTTATACTGCACTTAGATTCTCATTCACATGATGTGCATGGAAATCTTTCTTTTCTTTTTCTGAAAACACTTTACTTAGCCTCTTTAGGCTCATATTCTTCATAGAATCTCTTTTATATTGGTCTCATAATGACCTTTAAAAATTTCTTTCTGAAATACTTAAAAAGGCAAAATGCCGACTGCTTTTCTTACTTATTAGGAAACTACTCTGGGCATAAGATCATCATAAAGTACTGGTTGGGAGGGATCTACACTCAATTCCAGTGAGATTAACTCACATTATGCTCTTACTCCTAGGATAGCAACTAACTTCTGGACCTTAACCCTCGCCAGGGTCTCTAGGGATTACTCCCTAGGCTAGGGATTCCCCATTGAAGCAAGTTCTCTCCAATCTATTATCCCTAAGCACTTATCCTAGCCACTGAAACTAGTCATAACGACTAATAAGTTTGCTACCTCTCACAGCAAAATCTTTTATCATACAACTCACGCCTTTATAAAACTCTTTAAGGATTCCCCTGTTCAAGCAAGTTCACTCCTAAAACTGTTTTCATTTAGTTAAAATAGGCCATCGTGCACGAATAATTATGGCTACTATCATTCAAAATATGAAATCCTTCTTTTTCAAAACCCACCCTTATGCTTCAAAATATGAAATCCTTCTTTTTCAAAACTCACCCTTATGCAAGTAATCAAACTTAATGACATAGAAAGGGTAGGGGTGCACATGTACACATTCAAACGCTTCATAATTTAACTTAGCAACATGCGCCACACATGGCCTCACAATCCATACGATTGTGGTAACCACAACCCAGACTCCCTCCTCGCATAACAACCGACCATAGGACCTCGAACCACTCATAGTTCTACCTCAAACCGTCCAACTACCATCTTGGTTTCATTTTCACAATTTAGTATTCTAATCATTATGATATGCTGGTAAGCGATATGTAAACTTATGTAACTTACCAATGCTTAACTTACGGAACAACCAAACAACAATTAGTAGTGTGCTACAACCAGCGGTTATAACCATACATACATACATACATATATATATATGTATATATGCATATATATATGTATATATATATATATATGTATATATGTATATATATATGTATATATATATATATATA
>NCQT01083745.1:0-10605 GCA_002740465.1 Stenocereus thurberi | reverse complement strand
AATTGAGTACTATACTAATGTCCTTAACCATACGACCTGAAATAAAATTACTTATTGGATATGCAAGATCAATGTGTGTAGGCATTGGGCTATTCATCTTCTGGAAACTTTACTGGTTTTTGGCTAAAATGAAATCTCAATTGTCAACACCATGTATACTAAGCATCTGGGACTCCAGGTTGGATACTTGAGGGGCGCAATGAGGAGTTCAAACCAACACACCTTAGGTTTAGGCTAGGAATTAACTGATTAGTCTAGTCTGTTGATGACCTGATGTTATTCACTACGATGGGAATGCTATGAGTATAGGAATAATTGTGCAGCAACAAGGTGACTTCCTGACTTGCTCAAGTCTTCAAGAAATGTAGGGGGTCCTTTTTTTGGGGGGCAAATCTTCTGCATGACGGACGAATGTTTAGCTAGCATTGGTTTCCATTTTAGGCATTGTGATTTAAGTTTACTTCATTGTTTTGTTTATTGTCGCACAAGGCAACCTCTTCTAACAATGGTAGACTGGGAATTTTCCCTGGCACTTCCACAAATTTATGTGGTTCCTACATTGAATGCATGCCATGAGAATCCAAGGGTCTCATTATTATTCAAGTGGTTCACAATTTATAAATTCATTTGTGATTATGTAATACACAGTTTTTCTTTTGAAAAGGCATAATACAAATAAATTATATAATAAACAGAAAGAAAATTATGATGATTATATAACACAGATAAATTATAGTTTTTGAATTTTATTATTTTCAAAATTATTTCATTTAATGGGTTCCTCATATTTGCTTGGATTTGTTGGCCTATTTTCGTATCTTTCATCCTTTTTACGTATACTTTTTCATATGTGAGCAAAGGATGCGATGTCTCTATGTGTAAAGTTGAACTCGGTTCTACATTAAAAAAAAAAGAATTTGCCTACTTCATTAAATATAGCATAATATGGCAATATTTGATTCAGCTTAGTATAGCTTTCTGCTACACTAAATTAGCGTGAATAAATTGTTTTTAATCATCGTAATTTTCATTCATTTCTTTGTCAAGAGAAAATTCTACGCATGGTGGGGTCTAATTTTTTTGAATAAATAGCTTAGTGATTACCACTAAATACTTCTAAATTCTGATGCGTCACATGTGCGGTAGTTTGTAGTTGAAATGTGAATACATTTAAAATTTCCCATTTTTTCCGTTCAAATTACATTTTCTATTTTTAATGTTTCATAACCTCAATCCATACTTCATAAGAGATATTGCAGCAAATCATCGATTACATACCCAAACTATTCCACTATAAGATGCTGACTTTTAATTCTTAATCTATAGTCTACTCCTAATAAAGAATAAGCGAGCCAACTAATTTTCTTGCCTATTCTTCATTTCCAGTCATTTCTTGCAGGCTTGCCCTTGATATTGATATTTGTTGAGGTTAGTGTGTCATAGTACTATATTCATTACGTTCGCATATCATTCTTTGTTTCTATTCCATTGCTTTTAAATTTCCTTGTGGCAATAATATGCACATATTATTTGTTAATATTTTGGGTACTATTATGCACAAATTTGTTACAGTATATGATGTATGCTATGCGTCATAAAAAAGATATCGATATTAGCATGGGATCTTCCACATGTCTATGCAGATTACCTATTGTGTACATCTCCACATAAATTAAAACCAAGATTCGATACACATACTATATATACCTTTGGTTAACATGGAAAATCTAAAAGTCAACATTAAAGAGAATAATAATTCCACGTCCAAATATTATCACAGTATTTACGCTGTAAATAATATATGTATATAATTAGGAATTACTATACTTAATGTAAATAATATATGTACATAATTACTATACCACGTATTTGGTTATTAGAAATTGTTTACTTACATTATTTATACTGTACATGTCAATCTCCAAATTTGACACAAAAGAGGTTTGCGTACTTGATTGCCTATTGTTATGTACTTTGTTCTACTTTTCCAAATACATGTTTGCATTATTATAACCATCCTGTACTATTTAAAATTATAGGTATATTTTCAGAGTTCTCTTGCAAGATAATACAGGTTGGAGAGAGTTTACTGTTCTTCATGAGGATGCTCGAATTCTTTTGCATACGACGACTGCCTAGTTGGATCTGTATGCAGTGCTGTTATTATAGTTTTCTCTACGTATCACATTTAACACAGTTTATTCTTTTATTATTGCCTATCCTATATTAATATTTTCTACAGCTATATGGTTATCTATCGCTTTATGCAATTATGGATGATTACATAGGTTAACCATAGGTATTTATCATGGAGCCCCCACGTCACTATGAAGTAGAAGTTCCTATCGCTTTTATTACATCAGTTCATTGGGAGGAAGACGTTTATTACTCATAAAAGACCAATGTTAGGTGCACCAGATAGATAACGTGTAAATATAAACTTCAACCCCATCATTGTTATTCAAATTATTTCTAAAACTTTATTTCCTCTGTAGGTATAGAAGGAGGAGGTGGATTCTTTATCATTGGCGTGATAGATTGGCTGCTCATCATGCTATTTAGCGTGTTTTTTGTTATAATCACTATCCACTATTTCTATCATATTGTTATAGACCTTTTTCTAAGTCATGTGGTTTCTAGTGGTTCATCCCAATGATTATATATCAAGTTGCTATCCACATCTATTTTTCATTGATTATTCTATCATCTTTCCTAAATTATAATATTAACTATGTCTACAATGGCTATCGGTTCATTATTTACATAGTATATGTTATGAAATGTTTATTTTAATATGCACCGTGCATAGTACGGGTTCAGACTAATTTACATAAGTATATTGAATATAGACCCAACTCGACTCTGAGGTCGATCCCAGCATTCATGCCATGCTGAATCCACTGTGAGTACCTAATGACTTCCAAAAGGGCTTGCTAAATAGAGAAACATATGATATTTTATCACCTAAAATGAAAAACATGAAAACAATTCAAAAATGTGAGCTAAAACTCAGCACATCCATTCTTGTATTGTAAAATGAGCGTAGAAACACGGTTGATAGGTGCCCGCCTTTGCAACTCATTTAGTTCGCAATACCAATGAAAATGAAAGTAATATAAAACTGAATTGCTCATTATCATCTGGATGTGAACCCCTTGTAATGATATGATTTATACATACGTGTACACCTACCAATCCGATCAATAGTTGGCCTGAAGCCTCGAGGGCAAGTGATGGGCTGACGCCCTATAGATGATAACTGACGAGGTCACAAGTTAAATAGCAAATCGCTGTATAAACTGATTCATTGATAAACTCATTAAAAGTTGTAACTTGATAAACATGTTATGCTTTCTGAAGATACAAGCAATGGACGTATTTTGAGTCTTTAAAAATGTCATTTGACTTGATAAATGTTATCCATTTCATAAACGTTATCTGACTTGACAGATATGTTCTGAATTGATAACACTTCTGCATAACGGGAAACAATAACTAGGCCTCGACTCTATTTCATAAATGTCATTGTCGGTATGTGTAGTTAGTAAATGATCCTTACTTGCATAATTGAGTAAGTAAAAGTATGTGTAATAGAAATTGAGTAATTAAATGATATACATAACTTAGATATTTAAATATAACTTCAAAACTGAATTAATGAAAGTAATTAAATCTGATATAAAATAAATGAAAGTAAAATAGACCATAATGAGATAAATGAGATTACAAAGGAAAATGCCTTGATGGTGATAAATAGGAGAGTTGTTTTGGCTTTTCTGAAATAGGTTAGTGATATGGCTTTAAGGCTCGCTGATGTATAACTTGGTTTAAGAAAACAGTGAGTACACTAGATTGGCTTGATAAATACATTTGATACATTCTGAATTGAATAAGTAATATAGGTTTGAGGCCAAGAAAGATATATCTTGGTTCAAAATAGCATAAACTGCAATAACTTTGTCTGATAAATATGATTTCTGCGTCAAAAATTCTCCTCGCTTCCCATATTTTATTCAGAAGTCTATTAAATACAGTTTTTCACCCCAAATAGATTACTGATCCCAATGAAAGCTATTAAACTCCCCAAACTTGGTACATTCTTTGTAATACCTATAAGAGATTCAAAACTCATAATTAAGCTCCTAAATTGTATATTTATCTTCTTCTTTCTCATTAATCAAGCTAAAAGCTCCATGAAAGCCCATGAATATTTATTTGCCCCTTAAATGCTCTTCTTGGCCTAAAATACACAAAATGAGTGCATAATCAATCTCACTCATCTTTATTATTGCTCGTTACACAATTACACAAAATACTTTCAAAAATCACCAAACTCCAAATACTCAACCAAAATTCATAAAATCTTATAAGAAATTCAAAAATAATATGGACAATCTACAATAAAGTTTTTAGAATTTTTCTCCAAGTATACGCTGCACAGAAATTGCAATAACAGCCCAATTTACACCAAAGCAGGCCAGTTCACTTCAAAAATTCAAAACTTTACTTTTGATCTTAAATGGAGACCTAGAATCATAATATGAAAACTTTCATTTACAACACAATATATGACTTCCACAATAGTGTTTCAAAAATGGAGCTAGAAGACAAGTGTGTTAGTTTTGGTTGAACCTGTGCAGTTCTAGCAAAACAGCCTAACTTTTTCTACAGAACTTGGATTAAGGCAATTCAAAAGGCATTTTGAAAGCTAACATACTGACCCATCTATCCATTAAAAATCATAATTTTTTAGTGGGCTGATCATTACCAGTTTAATCTAAAATTCATCCCTATTTTCTGCCATTTTTAGCTCTTACTGTTTTTGCTTTCTCCTCTTTTTTTTCACATGAATCCTCACTTGAAATCATTCCAAATCACCAAAAACATCATCATAATCATGAATAAGACTAAAGATTACAAAATTATGTACAAAATAATGCAAATTCATCACTTGACTTGAGCTAACTTGATCATAACAAAACCCTAACCTTGACATGCTTCAAGCTCATCCCACCATGATAAATATCCCCAAAATCAATAAAATTCACATGATAACATCCATTTTAATCTCAAGAATATAAACATAACTAAAACAATCATAAAAACCAAAAACACATCAAGATCAAGTTAGGGTTTTACCTCTTTGAGAGCTTAGAAGGAGAGGGTGTGAGGTTGTTTGAGTGGAAAGAAGGCTGCCTTGGCTGGTGGGGGGACTAGGGGTGGTGCTGGGTGGCCAGCTAGGGGCTGTCTAGTGGCCAGAACAATAGCAAATAGCAGCAGAGGGAAGGGCAGCCGTGAGGTTGGAGAGAGAGAGGAAAAGAAAAGAGTGTGTGTGTGTGTGTGTGGATCTTTTACTTGGCTAGGAATGAAAGAAGAATTTACTTGGCTGATTTTTTAAGCCTCCGAAAATATCTTTTTACTAATTAAAGTTAGGCACAAATAATAGTAATTAACTTAATTTAATTGTACCAAAATTTTCGGGCCAAAATTTGAGCCCAATGGATTGGGTTATAATTTGGGCCTAATGAATTAGGCCAAAACAAATAAATTCGAGCCCAAGTTTTTAAGTAGCTAAAACATAAAATTTCGTGACATTATGGAAAATAAGTCAAGCTATATCATAATCATCGATGCCTACTATCGATTCACCTGAAATTTAATCAACCAATGAAACTTGAATTAATAATCAATGAAACTTGAATTGCAAAATGGGACCCAAATGAAGCATCCCGTAACTGGGATGATTAAATACGATAAATGAAAGCGAAAAATTTAAATAACATAAGCTAATTCAATAAATATATAAATTGAGTATAATTGAATGAATAAACATGATTTGGTTAAACAAATAGCCATGAGTGATTAAATCAATAAACATGATTAATTAAATGAATAAACATGATTAATTAAATAAATAAATACGATTTAAATAAATAAATAAAGGTTAGGGTCGGGTTATTACAGCCTTCCCCTATTAAAAAGTTTCGTCCTCAAAACTTATGAGTTTTGTAAAAATATGCACTGATATCACAAATAAATATGGATATTTGGCTTTCATCTCTTTCTGGGTTTCCTCAAGTGGCTTTTGAGGAGGTATAATTTGCCCAAAGTACTTTTTGCCTCATCTGAAACTGTGATTGTCTCCTGCTTTTGTCAACATAACTCTTTTATCAGCCTTGTCTCACCTTAACATGGCCTTGAATTTCTTTTGTAGTACTAGCTTGGATTAACTCTATTCTTATACCCAATGCTTCTTCTGGCTCGCTCCAATAAGACCCGACATTGCTTAAGATTATATTCTTATCAAAATGTCCTCATTTAGTATTCTCAAGGCATCACCTGTTCTCCCCTCATCCGACTAATCAAATGTCTACTCCAATTCCACATTGGACAATAAAATAAATATCGCCAGGAATGAAAATGAGGGAATTGGTAATCAAGCGAGTCATTAAGTCTAAAAGAAATAAACAATGAGATTAGAAAAGATTGATAAAAGGGGGATTATCATGAGGTGGTTGAAATAAAATAACTAGAATGTTGAAATATAATGTCAAATAAATCATGGTTTATAAATATGGATCATAAAGGATCCAATAGATAGTCAACCAAAGGAAAAGATGGCTCGATGACACTCGGGTTTAGCAAAAGCAAGATAGCAAGATGGTAACTTTCTAACGTCAGTTGTCAGGTTAAGTGCACTAAATAGATGGGAAAAGCAATGTGCGATAAGCACATAGATAGATTAGATGAGTAAAATGCAATAAATATATAAATAGATTGGATAAGTTACATTGGGAATGTGACTTTGCTCAGATAAAGTCAATTTCAGCGCAGCAATAAGATAGAATGGAGAATGCTGAAGTTTATTGATGAGGACATAAAATATAAATGTGACAATTGAATTTAAAAGCAAGGAGTATAATTATATTATGAATTCAGAGTAAGTTATACGAGTGTATCATTGTGAACAACTAAAATATCGGGTATAGGGAAATTAAATAATATTGGATAAAATCAAACTAGAAAGATGAAATAAGCGGACAATTATAGGAACTATTATAAAAGAGCATTCTTACAAATGATAAGATGTCACTGGCATGGTTTAGATAACAATTGAAGCCATTTAAACAAATGGCCTCGATGAAGAGATGTTATAGACCAAGTGAGTGTCAATAGCAAAGGAATAATGCCCCTGAACAATCCAAGATGACTAGGGCCGAAGTGAATCAATCACTGGAAGTAATGGGAGCATTGTTGGTGTAAGGTCTTAGTGACAAGAGCAGCCTCTTTCTATGTATGGTAACTAAGTCTTACTCATACTACCTATATAGTACCAAGTAGCACACCGCAAGCTATTAAATTACTATCACAGGATTCTCTACAGTAATTCCATCTCACACTGATTCAACCCAAAGATAGACCAAGTTGCAAATGGCATTCCTGTAATAGGTTTTAAATATCATTGTACTCAATATCATGTATGTTAATACACCTTAATGAAACTCTCAAATTATGGGATAAAACGGACAGAGTTTCACCTAAAAACTAACTAAAATCCAACTTAAAGCTTATAGTAGATACCAGAAATGGAGAGAAACACTTTAATAGTTCAACGGCCACACGCCGGAGTTCATAACTCAATGGGTCACGCGCCCGGAGTGTACGATTGTAAAAATTTAAACAAATGAGAGAAATGAAACATATAATACAACTCCTAGATAAACGAGAGCTTGCCTCACTAACAGGTCACCCAAATAGTTCCACACTCCACCTTGCTAATGCTCAGATCTTAGGATATTACCAAATGATTTGGCCATCCAAATGGAAATGGTTCATCATTATGTGCCAATACATATGAACTTATAGTCAATAGCTTATTTAACTGGTCCAACATAACTCATACACACCTTGGTAGCTAATTTATAAACACTTGACAGCTCACAGTGGCCCTTAAAATATTAGCTCTGATACCAAATCTGCAACGCCCCCAAAATGCCAATGACATGATTTACAGAAATCTACAGCGGAAGACTTAGCGGTAGAAGGCATTACCGCCGTTCTGATAAGGACAAGGCTCACTGAAACTATTTAATCTTGCAACTTATGTTCAAATCACAATATCTATTAAACTGAAACGCTCCAAGACCAAAGTCCATAATAGTTGAAATTTAATACAATCGACTTAATCATACCATGTGCTAACTCGCACTCCACACTACACAAGTACATTGAATATAGACCTAACTTGACCCTAAGATCGATCCCAATATTCTTGCTATGCTGAATTCACTGTGAGCATCTGATTACTTTCAAAAGGGCTTTAAATAGAGAAACATGTGATACTTCATCACCTAAAATGGAAAATATGAAAACAATTCAAAAATGTGAGCTAAAACTCAGTACAAGCATTCCTATATTGTAAAATGAGCGTAGAAACACTGTTGATGGATACCCGCCTTTGCAATTCATTTAGTTTTCAATAACAATGAGAATGAAAGTAATATAAAACTGAATTGCTTATTATTGTCTGGATGTGAACCCCTTGCAATGATATGATCTATACATAGGTGTATACCTACCAATTCGATCAAGAATTAGCCTGAAGCCGCTCAGGTAAATGATGGGCTGACACCCTACAGATGATAACTGACAGGGTTATAAGTTAAATGGAAAATCACTATATAAACTGATTCATTGATAAATTCATTAAGAGTTATAGCTTGAATATGTTCTGCTTTCTAAAGATATAGGCAATAGACGTACCTTGAGTCTTTAAGAATATCATCTGACTTGATAAATATCATCTGTTTCATAAATGTCATCTGACTTGATAAATATGTTCTGACTTGATAATATTTATGCATAACAGAAAATGATAACTAGGCATCAACTCTGTTTCATAAATGTCATTATAGGTATGTGTAGTCAGTGAATGATCGTTACTCACATAATTGAGTAAGTAAAAGTATATGTAATAGAAATTGAGTAATTAAATGGTATACATAACTTAGGTATTTCAATATAGCTTTAAAACTGAATTAATGAAAGTAACTAAATCCGATATAAAGTAAATAAAAATAAAACAGACCACAATGAGATAAATGATATTACAAAGGGAAATGCCTTGATGATGGCAAATGGGAGAGTTGTTTTACCCTTTTCTAAAATAGGTTGCTGATATGGATTTAAGGCTCGCTGATTCATAGCTTGGTTCAAGATAACAGCGAGTACACTAGATTGGCTTGATAAGTACATTTGATACATTCTGAATTGAGTAGGTAATAGAGGTTTGAGGCCAAGAGAAATATATCTTAGTTCAAAATAGTATAAACTATAATAACTTGGTCTGATAAATATGGTTTCTTAGTCAAAAATTCTACCCACTTCCCATATTTCATTCACAGGTCCATTAAATACAGTTTTTCAACCCAAATAGATTATTGATCCCAATGAAACCTATTACACTCTCCAAACTTAGTACATTCTTTGTAATATCCATAAATGATTCAAATCTCATAATTAAGCTCCCAAATTGTGTACTTGTCTTCTTCTTTGTCATTAATCAAGCTGAAAGCTCCATGAAAGTCCATGAATATTCATTTCCCCCTTAAATGACCTTACTTAGTCCAAAATACACAAAATAAGTGCATAATCAACCCCACTCAATCTTTATTATTGCTCTTTACACAATTACTCAAAATGCTTTCAAAAATACCAAGCTCCAAATACTCAACCAAAATTCATGAAATCTTATAGAAAATTTGAAAACAATATGGGCAATCTACAGTAAAGTTTTCAAAATTTTCCTTCAAGTATACGTTGCACATAAATTGCAATAACAGCCCAATTTGCACCAAAGTAGGTCAGTTCACTTTAAAAATCCATAACATTCACCCTTGACCTCAAATGGAGACCTAGCATCCCAATATGGAAAGATTAGGAAGTCCTGAAAAATTTTGTCTGTAACACAAAATATTATTCCCACAATAGGGTTCCCAAAATGGAGTTAGAACACAAGTGTATCATTTTTGGTTGAACCTACGCAGTTCTAGCAAAACAGCCATAACTTTTGTCACAGAACTTGGATTAAAGCAATTCAAAGGGAAATTGAAAGCTAACACACTAACGTATCTATTCAATAAAAATCATAAGTTTTAAATGGTCTGATAATTACTAGTTTAATTTCAAAATCATCCCTATTTTCTACCATGTTTAGCTCTCATTATTTTTGCTTTCTCCTCGTTTTTCACATAAATCCTCACTTGAAATCATTCCAAATCACAAAAACATCATCGTAGTCATCAATAAGACTAAAAATTGCAAAATTATATATAAAATAATACAAATCTATCACTTGACTTAAGCTAACTTGATCATGACAAAACCCTAACCTTATCATGCTTCAAGCTCAACCCCACCATGAGCAATATCCCCAAAATCAATAAAATTTACATGATACATCTATTTTAGTCTCAAGAATATAAAATATAACTAAAACAATCATGAAAACTAAAAACACATCAAGATCAAGTTAGGGTTTAACCTCTTTGAGAGCCTAGTATGAGAGGGTGTGAGGTTGTTTAAGGGTGGAGAAGGTTGCCTTGG
>NCQT01083683.1:1779-19009 GCA_002740465.1 Stenocereus thurberi | reverse complement strand
TTGTGTTGGAGTTGCTTAAAGTTTCTCTCTTTTTGTATTATTTTGTCATCAGTTCTTCCTCTTTAAATCTCTTATCTAGTCCATCCCTAAACACATCCCTAAACTCCCCAAAAGGCATCCACAAATGACCGTCAAAAATTTCCCATGGCAGAACTTTGGTACAGCCACCCCGTGTCCTATAGCACGACTGTGCCACATTGCTTGCTCAAAAATCCCATAGTCAGAAAATCAGGACGGAGACCCTGTGCCAGGACGACCGTGTCTGCCCCTTTTCCTGCGATTTCTTACCATGCTTATCATAGCACGTCCGTGCTTTCCCCTGTGTCTATTCCTTTTCCCTTATTTTCACCGTCAAACCTCTTGTAACCATGACTAATGAGATACATAGGGCCATTGTTGGCTTCAAGCTCAAACGAGAGAGTTTAACAAGCAAATGATGCATTTAACAAAGGCCACGAAAGAGCCTCCTTGCTTTGATGATATTAGTTTGGATTCTACTATCTATTTGAGATGGATTCGAACACTTGAAGATTATTTTGAGGCTAAAGAGTGTTTCGATGAACAGAGTTTCTTGATTGCTACTCAAAAACTCCAAGGTTATGCCTACTGTTAGCTTAAATACCTTAGGAGGGAAAGATCACTTCAAGGCAAGCCCAAAATCAAGATTTGGATTAAGCTTAAGTCACAGATGAATGTAAGATTCAATCAAAATCAACTCGTTAAAGAAGAACTACTGGAAGAAAACCATTTGTTCTCCAAGAGAAGATATTAGTTCAACAAGAAAAGCCTATTTTGGTTGAAGATGAAAATGGGTCTATTTTGGGTTTTGATGAAACAACGGATGAGCAAAACATGATCATGGATGAGAGTTTTCCTAAAGCTCCCAATTTAGAATCTACCTCACTAAAACCCCACATTGAAGAAACTAGGTTCAACTTCATGATCAAATCGATGAGGCCATGGAGATCCAAGTCCAAGTCCAATAAGTTGAGATAATAGAGGTTCTAAGCTTGGAAGAGAAGAGCTTTACTTAGCTCCTCAATCATAACACTTGCAAATGAGCCACAATAGTCCAAATTTGAGCATCAAGAGATTCCCCATCATAAGTTGGATATTAATGAGGACATTTTTGTTTTAAACAAGCTTATGAGCCTTAGGATTGATGGAAAAGAATCTCTAGTTCTAATGGCCCCTAATTTCTTTAAAAACACTTATGTGCCAACAGGTAGGATTCTTAGCACCATGATATTATTAAGATCAAAAGAGTGTCCCTTTCTTACTTGGGTAATGATCTTCAGGAATGATGCAAGTGGCCACAAGGATTTGAGGGCAAATCCTCTTCAAGAGGAAGGGTTTGATGCAGAGCAACTCCCGAGCTTGGGCTTATCTTCACTAGTAAGGGTCTCGAACCAAGTCAGCCCAATGTTGACCCTACGTTAAGGATTAGGTCCTCCTAGGTCAATATTAACTTGAGACCCTTGAGAAGGTCCAAGTAGGATTAGGAAAGGTGGTTGGTCCATTAGTAGCCCTAAATAAGGAGTTAACCACATAATCCTCCCAAACCCATCTCATTAGCTCATTTTTAGTTTCTGGATAAAATTCTTTGCTTCATTTCTATCTCAGTTTTTATCAGCTAAATAAGCTCCAATTTTCCCAAATTATACATGAATAGAAATCCCCATATGTCTATTTTCCAACGAGTCTTGAATCAGCCCCATATTCGAAGAAATGAGAAAGTTATGGACTAAATACCAAGCAAGGGTCGGTTTAGGGCTGAAAAGTGCACGACTCTGATTATGGAATCGAGGAGGTTAAGGCTATAATTTTGGATATTAATTAGCATGCAATGATTCTTCACACACAAGAGAAGAGTCAACAAGTGGTGGCACCTCCTTTAGAGGAGTAGAGCCTACTCATGGCTCTCTAGAAGATGGGAAATGAATATTGGAAAATACAGCTCATAGTGAGTGTAATTATCTTAAGCATCTTAATTTATTTTCCTAGTATATTTTGTAAGCCTCTTATTAGTTCACTTGTCCCACTAATATACAGCTAATTCCCCCTCCCCTTGGGTATTTATGGACCCAATTACCTCTACGAAAAATCAGATTGACTGAATGATATGAGAGCTTGAAGCTGGGTTTTCCTCAAATCTCAAAATCTTTATCTCTCTTAAGAGAGTGGTGATTTGAGTCTTCCCTTTAATCTAATCCTTAGTGCTAAGGCTTTAGAGGATCAGAGGGTGGGTTGATTTAATCTAGGTGGTGGTTCAACCTTTATCCTAGATATATCATCTTAGATTTATCTCTTGGTCACACATTTTAAGTATTGATTCATCTCCATTAGAGGTTTTCCGCTATTTGGGGATTGGTTTTCTCTCTCTTGATTTATTATCTGGAAAATTGATATTGTTCATCATCCATTGGGCTTACCTACAAGCACTCCATACTACACATTTCAAGTATTGATTCCTCTCCATTGGAGATTTTCCTCTACTTAGGGATTGGTTTTCTCTCTCTTGGTTTATTATTTAGAAGATTGGTCTTGTTTAACGTCCATTGGCTCACCTACAAGCATTCCATTCCTTTATTTGCGAGTCCAATGTGCATCAACAGTGAAGATCTCCCAGTAAGCGGTTTAGTGCACAACAACACCCTAAATATCTCTATAATATATCTTCATAAGTATACACCATTGGCCCTGGTTGATAATGGATCAATAGCAAATGTCTGCCCTTGGAGAATGGCTAAGAGCTTAGGGTTCAAGGAGGATCAACTCTTAACACTATGTACTCATCTAACACCATCTACTCATCTGAGAGTATATAACAACTCAAGAAACTGGTATTGGGTACTATTCTCCTCCCCATTAATGTGGGCCCTATTTAAAGAAATGTGCAATTTCAAATCTTGGACATACCCATTGCCTTCAATGTGCTTCTAAGAAGGCCATAGCTTCATGACCACCATAAGTTCCTTTCACTTTGCATCAAAAGGTAAAGATGTTGATAACGGATGGGTGATGACAACTGAAGGGGATAATCTATGCGATAACATCTCTAAAAAAGAGGCAGTGTTGAAAGTAGAGCACTGTCACAATGATAAGAAGCATATAACTTTGAAATAGTGGCAGTCTTAGAAAAGGACAAAGCTCCTCTCGACTTCGATACTTATTCAAATTTAAATGTGAATATTATCCTTAAGAAATTGGGCTACTTCACAGGAATGATTATAGGGAAAAGAGCACAGGGGGTGGAATACCTTCCTTTTGACCTAAAAGGAGGATTACAAATTCAAGTTAGGATATCAACCCACTCCAGAAGAAGTGGCTCGGACTAGGGGAGAAGCCGGGCCAGGAAGACCACTGTTAGGAAAGGGTACAAAAAGCACTACACTATAAGGCCATATCCTCACATTCTCAATGGACAATTCTTGCACGAAGGAGACAACTTTCCTTTTTATGACTCTCCTGAACATCGCTACTAAAGGAGAAAGGGATCTCACTGTCGGGGCTAGAGGTATTCAATGACCGTTCGCTACTGGAGAAGGAGATCCTTACTATTGCGAGGGAAGATCAATCCACTCAAGACTGGGTTAAACTGGCCGAAAACAACATCTTCAGGATTTTGTTTGAGCAAGGCTATAGGAAGAAAGAAGGCATGCTGCTATTTTATCCCTCGCCATGTCTAATAATAGTTATAATTTTGTCAAGTTCATCAGTGACCAATAATGAAGGCTACAAGAAAGTGACTTGGGCAGCTGACGACGAAGAAAAAGTGTTCACCATAGCCATAAGGGATACTTTAGGAAGGTCTAGGATAGGGTATAAGAATCAATCCTTATTTCTATTCCTTCAAGCTCTGGCTTGGATGTACCTATTTCTAATTTTAATAAGATAAACTCTTTTGCTTACGACTCATCTTATTCTTTTCCTTTTGAATGCTTTGCCTCTTATAATAAAAATGAAGATATAACTCCCAAAGAACTAATTGAAGTGATGAAAGATCATGAAAAATCAAACTTCCATAATTGAGAATACAATACTAATAAATTGGGGGACTCTTGAAGATCCCTAGAGCTCAAAATAGGAAAATTGCTAACTCCTGAGGAGTAAGAAGGTTTTACTCAAATGATAGATGTCTTTACATGGTCTTATGAAGACATGCCAGACATCAATGAGACATAGCTAAGCACAAAATTCCTCTCTATCTAGAAGTTAAACCAATGAAACATAAGCTTTGTAGAATGAAATTAGAATAGACCTCGAAAATAAAGGAGGAGATGCAGAAGCAACTAGATGCAGGATTCATCAGGGTTGCACAGTACCCCCAATGTGTAGAAAATAGGGGTGACCCAAAAACCTAAGTACCCGATTCCGGATCTAAAACTGGTTTGGACCCGATGGGTATGGACCTGGACTCGGTTAGATCGATTTTGGGACCGACTCTAAAATTTAGGACCTGGTTACAGTCAGGTCTGGTACTAGATCCTGGAATTTTGGACCCCTATCCGAACCCAGTCCTTGGTACCCGGTCAAACACTAAAGAATTTTGATAAAAAATATAAGAATTAAACCCTTCTTCCTCAAGTGATGTATCTTTTATACCAAATCCCAACTCTCAACTAGCCCAGTTTAACTCTTTGTCTTTTTTGCTTTCAATTTATTCCTGACTTCCTCTTTATGTATCTCGACCGTAATGAATTTCTTCCTTTGGGCTTTGGTTCTTCTCCTCATGAGCCATGTTACTTACTATGTATTTGTTTTTATACTATTTTCGCAGTTTCCCTCTCTTTCTCCCTCTATTTCAAGAGAACTAAAATAAGTTTTAGGTTTCTCTTTCGCTTTGTAATCTTGATTTGTGGGTTTCTGCTTAACATTGTCTCCAATTCTCTGAATTTATTTTAAAGTACATGAATCTTCTTTACTGCGTATTTTGTATTTGATTTAGCCTTATAATTTAGTTTATATGAATTTAAATTCAGATATGAGTTCTGAACTTCCTTCAATCCCCCTCACCCTATTTTCTTAGGAGAAAATGAGAAAAAAATAAAAAATATTACTTAGAAACTGGATGCTCTGAATCATACCCATTCCCGACCAGGTCTAGGACCGGGTCCAAATTCTACGACCCGATTGCAACCGGGTCTAGTTCTGGGTCCTAAAAATCCAACTGGGTACTCGGTTCTGCTCATCCCTAGTAAAAAACATCGTACCAATCCCAAAGAAAGATGGAAGAGTGAGGATGAGTGTAGATTTTAGGGATCTCAATAAGGTAAGTTCGAATGATGACTTCCCACTCCCATATATAGATGTCTTGGTAGATAATACCACTGGTTATGCTCTCCTTTTTTTAAGGATGGGTATACCGATTACAACCAAGATAAGATGACCAAAGAGGACATGGAAAAAAACTACCTTTAACACTCCATGGGGAACCTACAATTATGCTGTGATGTCGGGCCACCTACTAGAGGACGATAACCACTTTATTACATGACTTAATGCATAAGGAAACAGAAGTGTACGTGGATGACATGGTCATAAAATTTAAGAAAGGGAATGACATGTTCCAACTCTTCAAAAGTTCTTTACCAGACTTAGAAAATATAATATGTGTTTGAATCCACAGAAGTGTGCATTTAAAGTCACTTCTAGCAAGTTGCTAGGTTATGACATTAGCCTTCAGGGAATTAAGGTTGACCCTTAAAAAATTAAGGCAATAGGAAATGCCGTCGCCTAGGACAGAAAAGCAAATACGAGGATTCCTAGGTCATCTTTAATATATTAGTTGCTTCATGTCAAAGATGACAAAGAAATTAAAGGAAGGGGTAAAGCCCAAATGGATCAAAAGTGCCAGGAAGCATTCATACGATCAAAGAATACGTATCTAATCTACCAGTGCTGATACCTCTGCAATCTGGCATTCCTCTCATCCTATATCTCACAGCAATAACCATACCATAGGGGCCATTTTAGTCCAGAAAATAGAAGGGGAGGAAAGTGTCATCTATTATATAAGTAAAAAGTTTCTCGAATATGAAACTCAACATACGGCCTTGGAAAAAATTGTCTTGGCCTTAGTGTGGGCAACCAAGAAGCTCAGACTTTACATGTTAACCTATACAGTACATGTAATAGCCCCAATGGATCCTATAAGAGATTTGCTCCACCAATCGCTAATAATGGCAAGGTAGCTAGATGGACGATAAGGTTGTTGAAGTTTGATCTATATTACATTCCAAAGAAGTCCATTAAAGGAAGGGCTGTTTCCAACGTTTTGGCTGACTTACCAACTGAGGATCAGAGGGAGGAATCATTTGATTCTCCCCATGAGGAGGTTTTCAAGTTAAACAAGACATGTGGATAATGTATTTTCATGGGAGTTTAAATCAAAAAGGATTTTAGGGTAGGCATCATCTTGGTATCTCCAAAAGGGGCACATGCCCCTATTTCGGTCACATTAGACTTCAGGGTTACTAATAACGTGGCACAGTATAAAGACCTATATCATTGGGCTGTAAGATGCTATGAAAATAGGAGTCAAAAAGCTAAGAGTGCACGGAGACTTTAACTTGATAGTTAGTTAAATATCGTAAAAATGGAAAATAAGAAGCGAAGACTTGGCACTATACCAAGCTCACTTGTTGGACCTCACTAAGAACTTTATCCACATCACCTGCACCTATCTCACTCAAGAGGATAACCAGTTTGTAGATGCCTTAGCAAAACTGGCTTCAATGATTAACATCTCTAGTAGTGTCCATTTGATGCCATTGATAGTGGAAAGGAGTAATAAGCGAGCTTATTGTTATTCCATGGAAGTAGTGCGTGTTGACCTAACTATTTGGTATTATGATATGTACCAGGTTAACGGCGATGAGATTTTTTATCCTTTTTTATTGTTTTTTTGGAGATTTTTTATCTTTTTTTGAGATTTTTTAATCCTTTTTTTTGAGATTTTTATCCCTTTTTTGAGATTTTTTATCCTTTTTTTGGTGTTCTTGGAAATTGAAAGTCAACTAAAAACTTGAAAGGCAAAGCCTTATTACCTTATTAATAGGAGGGATGCAAGGAATTGATGCTTAATGAAGAAAGAATCCCCGCTAGGATCATCTCCAAAAGCCCAGTGAGCATTAAGGTTACTGGCCTCACAATATTTTGAGGATAAAGGAAAGCTATACAAGAAGATGGATATGTGCATAAATCTACTATGTGTAATGCAAGAAGAAGCCCGAGAAATCATGGAAAAAGTTCACGATGGGGAATGTGGGCCACACATGAATGGTAGAATGCTAGCAAGAAGGTCCAAAAGATGAGATATTATTGGTTTACAATGGAGGCAGACTGCTATGCATATTTGAGGAGGTGTCATAAATGCAAAGTATATGCTAATTTACAACATCAACCTCCTTCCTTCATCTCGACATTAACTTTCCCATGGCCCTTTTCAATATGGGGAATTGACATGATTGGGAAAATTACACCAAAAGGGACTGATAGGCATAAATATGTGCTTATAGCAATCGACAACTTCACTAAGTGGGTAGAAGCAACATCTTATGCTAAAATCACTTCAAAGAACGCAGCTAAATTCCTCCTTGACACAGTATATGCAGATATGGCATGCCACATGAACGAATAAGTGATCAAGGGAGCCATTTCAAAAAGGAAGTAGCATCCCTACTAGAAACATACAAGATTCAGCATAATACGTCATCACCTTATTGTCCTCAGGCAAATGCAGTAATTGATGCAGCTAACAAAAATGTTCTAAGGATAATCGAGAAAATGACTAAAAATTATAAAGACTAGCTTGATAAACTTCTATTTGCTTTATGGGGGTATAGGACATTAATTTGTACCTCCACAGAAGAAACTCCATACTTCTTGGTATGTAGAACAGAAGTGGTACTCCCAATTGAAATAACAATACCCTCAATTAAGGTAATTTTGGAAAGTAAAATCTCGGAGTCGGAATGGGAAAAAGCCCACATGAAGAGTTGGTGATGTTGGGTGAAAGAAGGCTAAGGGTGTCACATGACATCAAGATTTACCAAGCCCAGATTTCAAGAACTTTTAATAAGAAAGTAAAGTCGATGAAACCTCCACGAAGGCGAGTTGGCTTCAAAAGAGATAAGGGCCCCAATATAAGGTGCAAGAGCGAAAATTAGATCTAATTGCTAGGCCCATACATCATAAAAATTATTTTTGAGCGGAAAAGCGTAAAGCTTATGGATTATGAATGGAGAGAAATATACTCAATATACCAACTTGGATTAATTCAAGAAACATTATGCCTAAAAGGCCCATAATAGGCTTTTGATTAATACTTGGACCCATAAGAATTTTGGGCTGGGCCTATCTCTCTAGGCCCACACAAAATAGAACCACGTAAAAAAGAAACCAGGCCGGATTCCCAGTAAATTTTGGGCTGGGCCTATCTCTCTCTCTCTCTCTCTCACACACACACACACAAGGCAAGCAAGGACAGTCTAACGAAAAAAGAAAAGATTATGAAATTATAAAAAGCATAAATAATCAAGGACTTTTAATGGTAATAAGATTAAAATTAATAATTTCATTGCCATCTAGAAAATTTTAAGGGCATACAACTCGAAAAGAAAGTCCTAATGGCATACTACTATGAGAAAGCACTAAACTAGTTCTAAACAAAACATATAAAAGAGGCAAAGCTAAAGTTCCTAATCTGTCTTTAACTTCTTATCCTTCACAACTGTCGGGGAGGGGGCTGTGTTTTAGGGGGTAGGATCCTTAGCACGCCTCTTCCGATTTCGAGATGAATCATTCTCAGTTGTTCCTTTCTGAGTAGCATTCTCCTTAACATAAAGAACCTTTCTTACCTTGGCATCACAGTTAGTCATCCACTGCAGATAATGCTCAAAGATGTGTAGAGAGCATAGAACAAATGACATTGCAAGGGTAGGAAGATGATGCCAATAGTCTGCCCCAGACTTATGCGAGAAGGCTCATTCTTGTAAGGCCTAGGCATGATGCAATCCAATGCAGGGATACATCGTTTAGGACCGAATTGCCTCATTAACTGACCTAGAAAATAATAAGTACCATTGAATAAGCCAATGAGGTCGATATAGGCAAGGCTTTCCCCGTTGGTCACAAATTGTCGTATGTGCCACTACCGAATGACCTAATGAAGAGGAGGATCTTTCTCCAAGAAGCCAATGTGGCTCACTCCAAGTTGATCTTTGAAAAGTCTCCTCCTTTGGTAGAAGTCTGAGACTAGGCATGGTATCACATTTTTTGGAATTTCTATCACTCCTAGAAGCTCCACTAACCAAATCTACCAAAAAAAAAAAGGAGAAGAGTTAGCAAAATTTAAGAAAGATATCAGTTAGTTTCTAGCCCATTAAAAAAAAGAAAGCGGAACAAAAAAAAGCAAGGCCAAACTCGGTTGGGCTCTCAAGCCAATGAGCTTGAGGCCCACCTGTAGCAGCAATTTGCTGCCCGAGAAAAGCTGATCTGGGTAATGGTGGATGCAGTCTAAATAAAAGATACTCTCAGCAACGAGAGCAGCATGGGTGACTGGTCAGCATTATAGGCCCCCTATTTCCAGAACCACCCGCAAATAGGAAAGCCTTAAGAAAACAAAGTAGAGTAGCCGTATATCTAAATACACCATTAAGAGTACGATTATTCTTCTGAACGAAAGAAATTACAGCCATATAGTCCACTTCATCCCCAAAGAGAATGGTAGCCACATCCTCCTTAGCTAGACCTAAGACCCGGGCATTCAAAGTTGGAAGATTCCTAGGGGTGTAAGGTAGAACATGAGGGCAATAAAGAGGAAAACCAATAGTAGCACTAAATTCCTACACTAGTAGACATAATTCATGCTTCCTAAAGCAGAAGATGTGCAGTTTAGAATCCTATAAAGGGGCAGTAGCTCTAAGGAAATCCCAAGAAATCTTAACTTGACGTAAGCTAAGAAGACCATTCAAGTGAATACTCTTAAGGTCATGCTTATCAACTATATCAAGAAAAAGGAGCCAGGACGTAAACATCTTTTCAAACGACATTATGAATATTTTTTGAGCGTATGTGATTTCACTACTAGTTGATGAAAGCTAGAAGACTAAGCAGTCTTAATTTATAGCTGCAAAGAGATGATCAAAAGCTAAGTAGAATTCAGTACGCTGTTTTTTAAGGAATTGGGCAGGTTCCATGGCTTTACCGGGGCCAACAGCTAAATCCTTTTTTGGACTTGGCAAGAACACCAAATCCAATTTGGACTCGGTAGAAAGGCCCAATGGAGATACCGGTCAGTATTCAGGGCTGGGTCGCCAGCCCTTTTGCTTCCTTTTTATTATTTTTCCGCTTCCCTACTTCTAAAAATCAAAGGATTGTAATTCAGAAATTATTCAATGAAGTTTTTGAATTATTATGCAGGACCATAGAGCTCTTAAATACTTATTATGTCCTTTTTCTTTTTTGTGTCCTTTTATTTTTAGGGGAAATGGGAGCTAATATGCATTAGAGTCAAGTGAGCTGGCATAAAAATTTGTGTGAAACCAACATTGCATAATAAGTGAAATTACATTACAACATCATAGTCAAAGCATCATACATAGACTCAATGAGTTACCCCTACTGATTATCTGGGAACCAACTGCTACTTCTACGAAAGTAGTTAACATTGCCTTAAGTATAATCCGAATCAATCGTTACATGACTAGTGCCCGTGTCACCTCGAGGATTGCCCTTAGGAGCTGAGGAATGGCAGGGAGGTTCATCATGCACTACTCTATAAGAAGAATCATTGTATAAAATATGGGGCAGAAAGGGTTCTCCCAATGAAGTAGGCAAAGCATAAGGATTTGTAGGATCATAAATTCAAAGTGGTTCCACCTTTAATGGGGAGTGAGGATGTGGGTTTCTCTCTCTAGCGTGTAAGACTCAACAATGTCTTAACCTCTAGCAGAAGAATGCCTTTTAAAATGAGAGGCAGGAGACCACCGAGGATAAGAATTTTCCTTCAGGTCCCACGGGCATAAACGAAAATAGTATATGAAAGAGAATAATATGCAAGGTCAACTCAAAGGGAGAAACTCACCTCATCCATTTGAGGATGATGGCAAATAAAAAGGTTTACCAACGCCCCATGAGCGCACTATCAGCCTAGACTATTTATAGTCATACTGAAAAGAAGAGAATAGTCAAAGTTTGCAATTCAGCTTATGGCAGACAAAGTGAGCAATACACTTACCCTAGTAAAAATAGGTGGAAACAGGAGTTATACACATTGTGATTTGGGAACCAATGAGGCATCCATATAAGAGGCTTCCTCCCCTTCTCCAGATACGTGAACGTTCAAGCCCGGTATAGGAGCCTCAACAACTGTCACCTACAAAGCTAGAAATGGAAGCGTGAGCATTATGAATGTGGAATAAAAGGGAAAAAAGCAAAAAAGAAAATATACCGAGTGGGTCATGAGATGCTGAACATGGGTTGCGTAATCACCATGGTGGTTCACATAGTCCATAATAAATAACCGACTTCATCTCCACCATATCTTCTAGGGTAAGATTTTTTATATAGAACATAGATCAGGCTGAATCCATAGGAACAAACAAAGGCCACTGGTTAGAAACTTGGGAAATAACTCGCTCACCTAAGTACTAGATGAAATTAAAAGGTTCCTCCATAAGGATCCGCCGTTGAGTATAAAATTAAGTGGTTTCAACTTCGGGAGTAGCAATACGATTCTCCCATGGGTGAAAATTGGCCAGTAAAAGAGGAGATCAGAAGAGCAAAATCCCACAATTGAGTATTACCGTTTATAAAGCGTTGATGGTTTATGGAGATGTTGAAGATCTCCTAGCTAGAACTACCATTGAATTTGATTTCCCTTGGTCCACGAGACCATTGTAGGAAAGCTTGTGGGAGGCCACAACCTTGGTGAAAGATTTAGGAAATATTCATAAAACCAACACTGCAAAATAAAATAGTTAACATTAAATGTTAGCAAGTATAAGAGGAAGTAAAAGAGGGTAAAATTTGTTAGCCCGATAACTCTCGACAAACCCCCAAGAGGTATACCGATATGCTGCTCCCCACGAGTGTGCTCAGTTTTTCACACTCCTCACCGCATTCCATGGATAACGGTGGAGTATGCAGGAACCCCCAGCTAAAGCTTCTTACTCTGGCTAAGTCAACCAAGTTAACCAAGTAATGAGAATGACAACGGTTACCAACGTCGGCGAAGATAGTCATGCCTAGAAGAAGGTTAAGAACGATGCAGTATTGTTGATCGGGCGAATATTGTGCCCACTGCTCATCATCACACATCAATAAGAAAAATGGTCTTCATGAGGAATAAACTCCATAATCGGACCAAAAAGGTGTAAGAGTTGGTCGTGATGGGTGTAGAAATCCTCCTAGTAGACTAACGGTTTTGCTATAAANNTAAGACCTGTTAGTATTGCCAAATTGAAAGTAGTTATAATCATCTCACTGAATAGGAGATGAAATGTGTTGGTGGTGTACTAGAACCTCTGGACCACGCCGCATGTAACACGTTGGTCGACTGAATTCGCCAATTCACTCAACGCAGAATTGAACGCACCAAACCCTCGTGCTCTAACACTGCTCAAATTTGAACTCTCCGATGCTCTAACTCCCTCAGAATTTTCCTAGGGGCACCAACACCCCTAATTAGATCATCTTGAAAAAAACAAAGAATAACATTAGATCCACATTAGATGGAAATAAAAAAGAAAAGTGAACAAAGAAGAACACTGACTGCATTTACGGCAGCGTAGCTAGATGGATGATGACCGACATCTAGCACAAGATCATGCCCCTTCCAGGCATCAACGGGCCTCCAATTCCTCTCAGTGAAGGAGTTTTGAGGAAGCCTTAACTCCCTATGAGGTGGATGATCTCTTCTTACACTCGTGATTTTTCAAAACACACTTATGATATTTCTAATGGAGAAATGAGAAAATAAAAGGAGTTAAGAGAGGAATCCATACTCACCTGTAAGATAGAAGAATGGGGTGATTTAAGCAAAGCTAAAAGAGCTATTTATGGAAGAATCAGGCCAGCCAAGGGTGGTGGAAACCGGTCAGGTTCCACTTAGGGATTCTTTGCCAAAAGCATGCAAGCAAAACAGTCTAAATTACAAAGAAAGCAAGCAAGAAAAGAAAAGCCCCAGCATAGGGAACCTGACTTGCATCATAGCATACAGCAAGAAAGCAGTCCAAGAATTCAAGAATCCAAAGCCTAGCGACCGCAGCGAGTATCATCCACATGCATGTGACTTTGCAAAATCAATCAATAAGTAAGAATCCAGGGAGAAAGGAGAAGAAATGATGCCCAGGGCCCTGACCACTTCCCTAAAGAAGTAGCTTCACATGCATTGCCTTGTCANNNGAGTAAGGGGGACCTGGCTGACTTCCAATGAATTGTGCCCACAAACATTACCTTTCCCATATATCAAGGTAAGATACAAGTGGCAAAGAAGAGCCAATGGAAAAGAGGGGACTCGACTGGGTTCACCGCTATATACACTAAACTAGTGACAAGTCTAAACTTGTCAATTTATTACTTAAGTTATTCAAAACATGCATTAGCTTTAGTAATAATGGAAAGAAAGAATCAGTAAGAAAATAATAGTCAGCAAATGAGGCAACTTAAGTAAAATCATAAACTCAAGAATCCGCTAGACTACGTGAAAGATCCGTTAAGTCGGTGAAAGGATAAGTCTGCTAAACCAGTGAAAGGTCCACTAATCCGGTAAAATGATAAGTCCGCTAGACTGGAGAAAGTCTGCTAACCATGTGAAAGGATAAATCTGCTAGACCGACGAAAGGTTTGCTAATCCAGTGAAAGGATAAGTCTGCTAAACTAGTAAAAGGTCCACTAATCCAGTTAAAGGATAAGTTTGCTCGACCAGCGAAAGGTTCGCTAGACCGGCGAAAAGATACGTTCATAAGTCCGTTAGACCGACAAAAAGTCCGCTAATCCGGCGAAAGGATAAACTTGCTAGACTAGGGAAAGGTCCACTCCTCCGATGATAAGGAAATCCACTAGACCAGGGAAAGGTCTGCTTATGTGGCGACAAGAAAACCCACTACGTCGGTGAAAGGCCTGATCCTCCCGCAATGAGGAAACCCATTAGATTGGTAAAAGGTCGCTCCTCTAGCGACAAGAAAATTTGACCAGCATAAGGTCTGCTAATCCAGTAGAAGATAAGAACTCGCTAGATCCCGACACAATGGGACATCATCAGGCCACCGTCATGGCAAAAATTGGCAGATGCCAAATCTCAGAACCCTTAGTGGCCTTGTTTGGATTTCGCATCATCAGGCTGTCGTCATGGCAAAAGTTGGCCGGTGCCAAATGCCAAATCTCAGGACCCACAGTGGCCAGGTTTGGATTTCACATCATTAGGCTGCTACCACTGCGAAAGTTGGCCGACACCAAATCTCAAGTTCGCATACGTTGAATCTCAGGAGCCTCAGCTGCTAGGTTCGAGTATCACATTAGTATAGCCAGATAAGTAGAGCTACAAGTTAAGACTATTACTTTGACCATCATCTTAGTCAGGCTCGATCAAGGTGGGGATAACTGTAGATGCCTAGCCATCTATATTTTTAAAATCGCTCAATGATGAGAATAAAATCCCACCTAAGCATTTGGGGGCCCAATGAAGTGACTAACAAGTAAACAGTCTGATTAATCAAATGAGAGTCCAATTAATGGAATAAAAAGGGCGGAGGCAAGAGTGAACATACCCAATGGGCCTGGAAAAACTGGTCGTTTCACCTAGAGGAAAACCAGGTGGTCTCCTACTTCTTTTCCGTTATTTCGAGTGCGAGTTAATTTAGTTAAACCTAGTCCTAATTGATGGCTGATTAGCATGTCTAGCCTAGTTAAATTAGATCTCTAGTTAAATTAGTGAACCTATTAAGATTAAGTCTAATAAGACTAGTTAGTCTCCTTTTTCTAGGCTAAGTCAGATTGTTCATCCACTATAAAGGGGGGTTGTCTTCTCGGTGGGACATGAGAGATCGTCATTATGACAGTTGAAAAAATTATGAGGAATTTTCTGTAAATTCAATAGAACAAATCCAAAGTCTCTTGTTGAGGGCACTAAGGATTAATCACTTTGTTAGGTTCCTTAGATAAATCAGGTGTGTTGTCCTAAGGGAAAAATTCTATATAACTCCTAGTTTTCTAGCTAATATCTTTTTGTTATGGTTTTGATTTCACCATTGCTAAAGATGTAATCTTTAGATAGTTCTCCGCCCACTATAACTTATTTACTTTGCTTTTATTTGCATTAGACTAAAGTGTATATCTTTTGTATGTTTAATATGATTTATACTAATATTTTGTATGATAGTGTGCTTAAAAGTTCTTATTTCCCATTTCAAATAGTAGAGGCCGTCACTAATGACGGACAGTGATGTGATGCTTCACATCACATCACCGTACCATTGCCCTCGAATCTAGTTCCTCAGTTCATGACTTAGGTGTCAAGATGGTCCCTACAATAGGAATAGCTCGTGGCCTTTTAAAAACTTTTTAGAAGAAAAATCAATTACTCTTTCGATTGTCCTTATCTACATGATTCGCTTCGAAAAGTGATATGGTTTGTAAGATTTTCTAAAATTCACTGGTAACTATACTAATTTAATAATTGTTATTTTGTCTTTTCATTGTTTTTTATTTTGCATTCTTTGTTATTTTCAGCAGAACCATTCTGATCCAAGACAGTGCAACTATTTGACTAGGAACTGAGCCTTTTCTAGCCTAGGAACCCAACTAGGTTTCTAGATTGGGCAAGTATCCCTAATACATCCAGGGCTATTGATAGGGAAGGGGATACACCGAATCCAATTAGAATCGCTAGCCCATTGCAATCTCTTGCTAGGTAAGCTATGAACAGAGAGAAGAGTAATCCCAGGCCAATGCATAGTACGAGATCGACGGCCCTAATTTCGGGAGGGAGGGAATCCACGAAGAGGGTGAGGGCTCCTAATGATGCCCAGGAGCAACGTACTTAAACTTCACTTGGGGTTTCTTTATTTTCAATGTTTATTATGAATCAACACAGAAACTGGAGGCTTCAGTTGGAATAAGAGGAGTTGAGTATTCATCCAATTAATATTTTAGTGTGGAATGTTCAAGGGGTTCTTAATGTCCTGAAAGAGCATATTAGTATGCAAGGATCTAACATTGTAGCACCAATGGAAACTCACATAATCAGTACTAGGGCTTAGGAAGTGTGCATAAGATTGGCTTTGGTGGATTCTTTCGTGCGAATGTCTGGGGTTTCCAAGGTGAAAATTGGGTTCTATGCAGACCAGAGGACCTAGATGTCAATGCAATCTATTCACTTACTTAGTGCGTGAGAATGGAACCCAAGCACTGAAGGTATGCTGCATGGTTGTTGATAGTTGTGTGCGCAAGTCCTCAAATACAGATGAGGTACATTATATGGAATGAACTACAATAATTTGATATACAGTATAGTATCCCTTGGCTTTTGATGGGAGATTTTAATGAAACAATTAGCCTTAATGAAAGAAGCATGGACATCTTGAGATGCTAAGGAGATGTACCAGAGTTAAGCATAGGATAGAAAACAATGGACTAATTGATGTGGGATTTCTAGGTCGAAATTCACTTAGGTGAGGGTTGAAATTGGGATACCATGAAAAAAGCCTGGTTTGATAGGGGTTCATGTAATGCAAAATGGAGATTAAAATTCCTAGAAGTGCAGTTTGTCATCTCTTATAGGCCCATTCGGATCATACACCCCTCCTGATCCCCACTAATGGTTTCACCCATCTTGCTCAGAATAGAAAACCCTTTAGATTCCAAGCTGCATGAGTTTCTTATAATAGTTTTGATGGCATCCTTCACGAGAAATGGTGTCTAAAAGGCCCGCTTATTCCAAGTTTAGAAATTTAACAACTGAGCTAACAAGATGGAACAAAGAGATATTTTGTAACTTATTCCGAAGAAAGCGAAAATTATTGGCTTGCATTGAAGGCATCCAACAAAGCATTATATAGGGGGACTTGAGGCATCTACTAAATGTTGATAGGGAAGTTAAAAAGAGTTGGACGTGACCAGGCATCAGATTGAGCCCTTTGGTGTCAAAAATCCCGAGCAGTTTTAATTCGTGAAGGGGGCTGAAATACAAGGTATTACTATACTTCCACCATCATTATAAAAAGGT
>NCQT01083661.1:24226-34474 GCA_002740465.1 Stenocereus thurberi | reverse complement strand
AATTAAAAACCTCTACTATTACAGTTCGGCTTCTGATAACCCATAAGCTTGTTTCAGTTCTTGTAACCAATGAGGTTGTTCGGGTTGTGGTAAGCCATAAGATCCTATAGCCGGGTCATTTGCTATAGACTAAAATTTGTTTCTGGTTTTGAATAATCACTAAAATTTGATGTTTGAAGATCTTGAAATAGCTAGGAATCAATCTTTTTTGTACTATTTTGATACTTCACTATCACCCCTAAATGTTTGAAATGAATTTAAGTGTTTTACGGTTACTGATAGGCATTATTAAGCTCTATCTCACTACTCAAAATGTTTTGTTTTCAGTTGCCAATGTGCTACATGGGGATGGGATGTGACTGATTAACTAACACCGCAAGCGCACGGATAGTCATAGTATAGATAAAAGATATCGTTCCTCAGATACTAATTGTAACTTACTGAGTCTTCTCTATCAGAATGTGCTAAGCAAAATTCTGGTTCAAGTGGATTCAATTTAACAATAGCAAATAAACTTTTCTAAATCAATAAGGAAAAAACATCTAGGAGTTCTCATAGTTGTGAAAGGAAATTGGATCAAAAATAACAAATATCTGCTTTCTTCTTAATTGGTTAAATTCAAGGAATTGTAATCTTTTTAGAAACTCAGTCTATTCTTTCGAAATCAACTACATTTGCCTAAACTAAGCAAAAGTCGTTCTGTCAAATTAGTTTGTCTTAATTCAAGTTAAATATCTTCAATTACTTACTAGCCATCTTAACATGCAAATCTCTCTTTCGATACGAAGTTTTGTTAAGTCTAATCAAGCTGTCCACAACCAAAAGTCACCTTTCAGTTTTTCACTCGATTGTTTCAAGAGTGCAAGCAAATTTCGGCCAAAAATCAACTCACAACAATCCAAACACTTGACAAAATGAAATCAAACCAATTATGAAAAAAGCACAATTGTATAGATTAAAGCATGATCCAACAACACTTCTACAAACTATTAAATCCATAGACTAAGGAAAACTACTCAGACATGTAAAAGATTAACAAATTAATCAACGATTGGCGAAATCTGAGCGAAAAGAGGATTAACTCAGATGGCCTTCAACCAAGGGCTTCAAAACCGCCTCAAGAACAAACTCTCACACTTAAGACTCACACCAATACAATAGCCAAACTAAAAACTACAAAATTTAAGAAAGAAACTCAAGCACTAATCTATGTTATTTTATGCTTTTGCTTTGCTTAGGAAGGCTCAAAGGATGCTCTCTACTACTGCAAACAAGGCTATTTATAGGAGTGTTCGCTTGATCTCAACCACACATCCGCGGGAAGGCGAAGAGGCAACAGTTATAGGCTCACCACAGAGCATGGCAAACACCACAGGCCAATAGTGGCCTGTGTTAGAATCGAGTTTTTGCTCATTCTTTGCTCTATGATCGTGGCATAACATGGATGACCATGGGGGAGGTCAGAATACAGCCATTGAAGGAAAAATGTTGGGTAAAAAGGCTAAAAATCTTGCAAAACGCATCGAACAACCATACTCAAGCATAAATCGAGAGTAGGAGAGTAAATAATAACAATAAACACATAATTCTCCTAAAAACGACACAAAATAGCCCTAAAATGATGTAGATAAACTTTTCTTAGCATAAATAATTGTTGGACTTATCGTTAATTGACTTTTGACGATTGTCGTTGACTACTGACCTTGGATTATATTTTTAGCTTGTTTTAATGAATTCTCTTTTTTCCTTGTATTTCACAGTGAAATACGAAAGCGATGCACTTTCGGTAATTGTTTGCAGTATTTAATAGGCTAAAGATTACTATAAAAATGTATTAGAATTTTCAGGGAACTGTTGACTTTTATGTACCTTGAGATTTGATGCATTAATTTTTATGACCCTGACATTTTTGAGTTTATTTTTAAGTACCCTTACTAATGAATATCTTCCAATTAACTCATGAAATTACAAAAATACCCTTACCATTGCCCTTTTTGGTTTTTCTTTAAAAAAAAGCTGAAGCCCCCAAAAATTATCTTTCCACTATTGGATAGTCTATCGATAGTATTGTGAGCACTTAACCGCAAGGGATTTGGGGTTTTTTTTAGGGAAAAAAACACCCAAAAGCACAATAGTAAGGGTATTTTGTAATTTCAGGACTTAATTTTAAGGAATTCGTAAGTGAGTGTACTTAAAAATAAACTTAAAAATGCCAGGGTCATAAAAATTAATGCATCAAATCTCGAGACACCTTAAAGTCAACAATTCAAAAGGGCATCAGAAGTAAAGGTCCCACCCTCTGCTTCTACCAATGTTCTTGATATGCCTCATGAATGGTTTAAGGAAGGCCGCAAGGAATATTTTGTGAAATCAATGGATAGAATGATGGTTTCTTGTGTTTGTTTAGATTGGGATTTCTTCAAGAAAGCTAAATTTAGGTTTTTATGTGTCTTGGAATATATGAGCTATAGAAAACTCTTTAGTGTCGAATAAAAAGTCTACCATGCCTTTGTCAAGTTCTTTTACATGAATATAAGGAAATAAGAAACTGAGGATATGATTTATTACACTACTTTCATCATCAAATGTAGATTTTGGTCTACTGATGGAACCTTGGATCAAATCTTCAACCTCAAGGCAGACTCTACCAATGTTTATTATGAACCTTGAATGGCTGTGCCAATGCCTATTTGGATAACTTCCCTCAGTTTGAGGTCCCATCTGACTTGAAAAAGCAGGCTTCCTATACTAGGCTACCGTCCAAAGCCAGACTCCCTCATGAGATTGTGTATCCAAGGTGGTAGACAAAAGAGTTGTCCATCAAGGCCCTAGGAAATAGCCTAGCACATTGTAACAAATAATGATTAGACCTTTTCAAAGATAATCCTGGAGTGTATAGAAAAATCAATGGGTCACCTTACAAAGCCCTTCTTCCTTAAGTGAATATACTTCTAAAGGTGTTTGAGTTCTTCAATGTTCCTCTTTAGGATCAAGAATGCATTAAGATAGTTGACTATGTGATTGATAAGGGGAAATTGGAAGCCTTCAAATACAAGTTTCATTTCCTTTGAGTAATGGTTGCATAAAAATGATTACACTAAGAAGAGCACTTCCTCCCAAACCTATTAAACCTACATCTAATCAAGATTGACCCCACTCCCTACTTGGCACCTTGAGCCTTAAAATCTCCAAGTCGGCCTCTATTAGCCACAAATTAAAGAATGACTAATTGAATAAAATGAATTTGTAAGGTTGATGCCTTAAAATTCTAAAATAAGAACTTTAGGTTGTGGCTTGTGAACTAATTAAGGATGCAATTGAGGCAACTCCTGAGAAGGACCCTAAGTATTCCTTGGGTACATTCATAGGCAGATAGAGTTATTAGGTATGGAACACAATCTCAAGGCAGTTAGTGAGGCACTCGATCTTCTCAGAAAACCCTTTGTGCTAGCCTTTCTTAAGAAGACAAATGAGATTGAAGAAGTGGCAGCGAGGATAGTGGAGAAATGTAGAAGGAAGGCTATCAAAGAGAAGAAGGGAGAACACAAGGATGGGGTATCCAAGGATAAGGACAAAGAGATAACTATAGCAGCTGAAAGCTTCAAGGAATATGAAATAGCATCATTCTCCTAGTCTCTACTAGCTAAAAAGCCTATTCCAACCATACCTCTTTATTCAGACCCTCTTGATGATTGATCAACTCCCACTCCATTTAAACAATCTCTTTTAACTTTTTAAAACAATTTCTATGATTTGTGTGTTTTAAACAATATAGTTGTGTGTTTTAAACAATATAGTTTTATGCTTTGTAAGGTTAAACAATGTCCTATATTTTTCTCAGTTTGATTCTACTTTTTGATGAAAGTCTAAAAGGGAGAAAATTTGAGAATTACTTGAACATGTGCAATTGGGCTAAGTGCTACCCTTGAAAAGCAGTTAGTTTGACATCGTGTATAACAAAGACCTTGAGAAGTACTCATTTTGGAATTTTAATACTTATGGCATTGAAGACTTTATGATTTTAACATATATTGCCTTGTTATTCTAACTGATGTTCATGTGATATTTATTTGCCATGCATTTCATTATGATTGGTTTGCTTATCCTTACATTGTTTGTACTATGTTGTATTATTAGTTATGCTCACACGTTGCTCTATTTAGGAAACTAACGGAAGCTTGCTATGTAAACTATTATTGGTTTATCTCATACTTTAATATCTGTAGATATAGGGAGCATGATTTCTTGAATTTTGTCTTCTATCCCCTACAATGTCTATTACACAGATGTTGTCTTTCATTTAAAAGGGGAAGATTAAAAAATCACGTTAATATGATGTGATGTTTGACATAGGTTTTGATTTCAAGTTGTACTTGACATATAGATTAACGGTCATTAGATCATGTTTTTACATATCTAATGTAACATCCCATCTCCTAACCCCATAACTAAATTAAATAAAATCTCATGGGATGAGACCTATTTGAGTAACATCCACAACATTGAATATTGAATTGAGTAAATTACAGTGAAAAATGATATTTGATCTTATAGATACCCATTTTGTTTTGATACTCTTGCCAATCTTATACAATAAGATACTACATAAACATTATTCAATAAGACACATGCAAGTTATAAGCCTCAAAGCTTATGTAAGAAGCTATACAAAAATACATTTTGTATATAGATTTATACGTACAATTTTTGGGATATTGATTAGAACAAACTATATGAATACCTATGACATTCATGGCACAAATACTCAATTGCTCAAAAATTTTACTAAGCATAGAGGTTATGCGGTGGGTCAAATTTAGCTAATTAGCCTTCCCAATGGATGTTTTATCACGTCAAATTAAAATTGACATGAAAGGATTATCTTCAAGGATAATACAAGGAATCAAATATGAGACATGTATTTAAAAGTAGTAAGACACTTAGCTTCACTACTTTACTCCACTACCCTATAGTTTGACC
Source organism: Stenocereus thurberi (assembly GCA_002740465.1). Classification (NCBI taxonomy): domain Eukaryota; kingdom Viridiplantae; phylum Streptophyta; class Magnoliopsida; order Caryophyllales; family Cactaceae; genus Stenocereus; species Stenocereus thurberi. The sequence continues at coordinate 29,494 of NCQT01083661.1, read as the reverse complement.
TTAGACAGCATCAAAGGAAGGTCAGAAACCTATGTCATAAGCTTATTTGCACAATTATAGTTTAGAGCGATACATTTTGACTTAGCTACCTAGATATTTCATTTCATTGAAGATCAAAAAGATTATCACCCAAGAGAGTTGGCATTCTCGAATGAGGTACAAGATGATCCCATCTTAATAAGATTGGGTTGACAAGTCATCTAGCTACCTAAGCATAAGCCACCTAGTTGGGTTGCTTAGCTAAGTAATTGCTAAATTGACTCCTTGCGGCTTATTTTCCTATAAAGTTAAAAATTTCTAATTAAAGTGTTCACACTTCAGCTTGTAGATAAGGTTTGATAATTCGCAAGGTCAAGCACCATTAGGAGATTTGTGAAGACTAAAACCCAGCTGTCGATGGCTAATCCATACGAAGGTAAAAATGAGTTGTTTGACAAGCTAAAGAAAAGTTAAGTTGAAGACACCTCATACAAACAAAATATAAAGAGTGGCACCTCCTATAGGCACAAGGATTTCATTGGCTAAGAACGAGGCTTTGCACCTAGCTTCACCCTATGGCTAAACCAAGAGCAAAAGCATGCACGAAATGCATCAAGCAAATGAAATGTATATAAAAAGAGATTTTTTTTTCTTTCCTTACCTTCCACCTACCTTCCACATATAACCTTCTCAATACCTCTTCATAACTTTCATCTTCAACGAATAACGAAAAGCAAAGAGTAAGTGAGGGGAACGAAGGTATATTTCGATTGGGAATAGCAAGATAAGACAAACAAAGAGAAAAGGACATGACGGGCCATTATTAGGGTTGGTAGCTAAGAAACCAAACTAAGCATAAACCCAAAGTGAAAAGTGCATGCATAAGTGACCGTAATTGAAAGTCATTCAAAACCCTCCCCTTGTCCATCAAACATTAAGAAGGTGTGGGTCAGCTCTCTCTTCTCTCTTAACAATTTAAGTTAGTGTAATCTATGAGTTTAAGGGACAAGGATAGAAGGATTAAGGCCACGTCATAGGAAATTCCAAGTATACATAAGCCATAGGAACCATTCTTATGCTTGAAGTAGGACCTTCCATGGTATACACTCTAAATCAAAATTTTTCACTTGATTCATTTCATTGTTAATAGGGTATGGGTTCATTAGCAAACCCAAGCAACAAAAGCTAGGAGGTTCAAAAGATAAGCATGTTAGATTAAGATTCCTAAATATGTGTTAAGGTGCACAGATCTAGCACCCATTTCAAAGAAGACAGTACCCTTCGCATGCAAAAGAAGCTAAGCATTTTGGTATGCTTTTCTATGATCTTTATGGCCAAAGACCTATAACTTCATGGATTATAAGTACAAATACACAAACCAAAAAGCAATTAATTGTGTAATTTATTGACTCACTATGATTTCCCATTATTATGTTCAAATGGTGCACGTCAATGGGCATAATATATGCCATGTGTTTGAGCTCAATTACACTCATATGAGCATGATAGTATTTGGGTCAAACTTGCTAATCAAAATTGATAACTTTGATCTACAACATGAAAATCCAATTGGTTAAATGTGTTTATTGTGCTGGCTCAAAATAAAGTCACTTAATGTATAAGCTCATGCTAATTCTATTGTGGTTTTGTCGATGTTTCCCTTATGGTTTATAGGAATCACGAACAAGGAAAAGTGAACGAAGGTCAATAATGCATATCCCATGCGATTACTTTGCATGCAAGGTGCTGGTGATAAGGCTTAAGTTGGCTCTCAAACGGAAGTGGGATATCCATAGAGATATAACTACAGTTTTTCCATTTGCAATTTATGAGCATAATATATAGATTGATGATTGCAATCAAACTATGCGTTACTTAAATTTAGTGAATAAATCACTTCTAGACTATGTGTCTTGTCGTGGTTTTACATAAATTTTTTAAAAAAAAGAAAAATTCAAGCCTTACTTGTTTGCTTGAAAAAGTGTTGGTAACACCCCTTCATTTCATTAAGTCCTTCGTTGCTAAACTCTGCTTAATTCCATAACCAGTGTAGATTTTTAAGGACATTAATTAGGGGTGTTGCAGTTGAATCCAATCTATATGCATGATCACTTGTAAGTAACATACTTGACAAAATCATTTGGTATCTAACTACCTAGAGTTTCAAAGATAGAGTTCAACTACCTTGAACTTTTATCATCAAGGACCTTGACTAAATTGTCAGAAATAGACCATTGTTAAAATCATAAAATTTGTATAATTTGAATTGATTTTAAAATGAATTTTGCAATGAACTGATCAATTTCAAATCTAAAACATGCATATTAGTCCTATGAAGTTTAAATTAGGTTATCTTGCTAATTACACAATTGTATAGTCTTTAAGGAGGTGGATTAACTTTGTGGTTTTTTATGATATAATAGGATTAACATTTGCGATAATAGCAAAGCAAATTCAAATATATCCCAAATTAGGCAAGACCAAAAGCGCTTTTTTTGAAAGCGATAGCTGTAGGCAACCGTACTAGAATAAGAGAATATCATCATTAAAGCTTTAAAGAGTGGTTTCTCTCTTAGCAAAAGAGGAATAAACAATTAAGATAGGAAATGAAGGCTAAAGAACTATCTCTCTAGGCATACGATGTTAAGAATTGACTAAGTAGATGTTAGAAAAGTAAACAGATGTTAAGGCCCTTCAACCATCTGGTAGTCGTCATCTGGCGGAATATTCTGAAGCATCCAATGGCTACATCTTTTGCATCCTTCAACAGCCTAATTCTCATAGCCTATTAATAGAGACCTTCGCCCAAAATAGAGAGTGCACAACACACAACAACAAAGAGCGTAACTCCTATTCTAAGAGTTTGTTGTAGTCTTGGGTGATCAACTTCAAATCTTTGTAATCCTTACATAGCTTTGAGATCCTTTATGAGGCAAGAGGGTTGTGAGAATCTGACTTGTAAAGAAGAAGATTGATCAGGAGTGTTGTAAAACTTGAAGTAAGCTACAAACTAAACCATGGCTTAGACTTATAAACAAGATTTATAGGATGCATAAGTAGGCGTTGAACCCATAAGGAAATATTATAATAATATATAAGTTGAAATCTAATTAAATTTACTACTCCAATATTCTTTACCTTTTCTTTCAATTACCAAACATACCAAAATCGAGTTAGAAGAAATATGAAAACTTATTCACTAATATTTTAAAGTAATCTACACCAAATTCTAGAAATAAAAACTATAAATATCTACCCTAAATATTCGGCAAAATTAAAACAAAAAATAACAAAGAAATTAAAACATAAATAAAAATAAAAATAATAAACCAAAAAATTAATATTTAAAATTGTAAAATATTAACTAAACTAAAAATCTGGGCCTATTTAAATTAGTTCAAGTAGAAATATATTTAATTATTTAAAGCAAAAATAAGATAGAAAAGCGTTGTAGAAAATAGAAACAGAAAATGACATATGAAATCAAGTAAATAATAAGCTAGGTTAAAATAATTAAAAATGAACCGCAAAATAAAACCTAATTTTATGAATCCCATAGGGAATAGCTCGAGTCTAATTTTTGGTAATTACTTTCACTTAATCAAGTTCCGTAAAAATTGAACTCGTGCACTTTAATTGAATATTTAAAACTCATATGTTTAATAGGGTTCGAGTGGCATCAATGGTCTCATGTTTAAGCTTTATAATGTGTCGAGTTTGTTACTTATTATTGAAGCAAATAATAATGTAATAGTAAAAACTTAATAAAAAATATGCACATAAATCACTAGAATGAGTTTATAAAATGCATGATTAAGCATTATTATTTAGGTTAGAGTGACATAAAATAATTGAGCGAATAAGTAGTCAAATAAACTATCATATCACTCAACTATCCAGATAATTGGCTTATTAAAAGGAAAGGGTTCAATTCCCAAAAAAAAAAAAGAGAAACTAAGTAAATAAAAATTGAAAAAAGTACACAAAGATCAGCAGAAAAAATTTATGGGCCGAACAAAAAAGAACAATAATCAAAATCAACTTCACGTAAAACTAGTCAAAACCCCAAAACATGATTTAATAATAATGTAATAGTAAAAACTTAATGGAAAATATGCACATAAATCACTAGATTGAGTTTATAAAATGCATGATTAAGCATGATTATTTAGGTTAGAGTGACATAAAATAATTGAACGAATAAGTAGGCAAATAAACTATTATATCACTCAACTATCCAGATAATTGGCTAATTAAAAGGAAAGGGTTCAATTCCCCAAATAAAAAAAGAGAAACTAAGTAAATAAAAATTGAAAAGAGTACACAAAGATCAGTAGAAAAAATTTATGGGCCGAACAAAAAAGAACAATAATCAAAATCAATTTCACGTAAAACTAGTCAAAACCCCAAAACAGGATTTTCACTCTCCTCCTCCACTCCCTCCCTTGCTAGATGCTACGCCCTATATTGCTGGCTAACCAGCCATTGCCGTGCTGCAAGCCCATTGGTTGTGACCACCAGAGCTCACCAGTAATTAGAGCTGAACAAATTGAGAGCTAGGGCAAGTTAAGCGGTGGGTCATGAGGGTTAGTAGGCAGGATTTTCTTAACCCTAACCCTATCTGACCCTCATGGGGGTCAGCATATGCTTGACCTTACCCTGACCATAACCTTGCAAGTACGCTCAAGTGATTGGGTCATACTCGACCCTTAAAGCTTCCTCATATAGAAAATGAGAAGTTTTCACTAATTTTCATTTTTAATATAAAGTTCAACACTAAGCATCCTACTAAATAAACGTCCAAGCAATAGTATAATGTTCCCATGAAATATATTGTAATTTTAATCATTCTAATGTGTACTTTAGCAATTAAAATTATTATTTACCAAAATGACTATTCCAAACATGAGAGAAACAGAGCATTAGAGGGTTAAAAGTCAATGAGATTTAGAGAGGTGAATGGAGGAGCAAGGCCAAAAAGAGAGGAGAACGTAGAAAGCAAAAAGCTTTTGACCAAATCAAACCTTAAATATTTTGTTTTGGTTTTAATTTTTAATTTTTCAAAAAAAGTGAGGGTTACTCGGTGTTAACATCTCTACCTGAGCCCGACCCTCATCATAATTGGGTACCCTCAATTTTAGGTCAGGGTGATTCAAAGATAAAAAAATTGACTTGATCCTCATTTTCTAGGGTCTGGTTCCCTACCCATTGATTAGGTTCACCGGCAACCCAATTGGCCACTACCATCAACCACATTCTTTTTCATTTTCCCGACCCGCTGATCAGGTG
>NCQT01083661.1:8672-22092 GCA_002740465.1 Stenocereus thurberi | reverse complement strand
TCATATTCATGGATTTCGTTATAAGAAATACACAAAAAGAACTCTAAAATATTTTTTTTACTTTTTTTTAAAATGATAAGGCCAGAAAGCGGAACTAAATATGGTGCACCCCTAGTTAATTTATGCATTGTCCCTACTCCATGCAAAATAATGAAAATGGTGCAAAATTAAATGTAAACTTCCCTTAAGATGTTAGGTTGCCTCCCAACTAGCCCTTTTGTTTATTGTCATTGGCTTGATGCAAATGAAGATGATGTATCCTCTAATTGGTCCTCGACTAAGGAGATTTGGTCTCCTTCATAAAAATGCTTAGATTTGGTCTCCTTCATAAAAATGCTTTAGCCTGTGGCATTCATCTTAAAAATTTTGTTAAGAAAAAATTTTTCAAATCTCAACAACACCGTCCAGATAGGTCTTTATTACCTGCAAACGTCTAACCCACCCTAAATTTAGCTTAGCATCATGAAAAGTTTTACCTTTGCCATTGTAGATCACTGAATTGTCATAGGCTTCTACACAAATCTCTTCCAATTGCTAGAATTGTAATTTACACTACTTCCTCGCTAAGTCGTAATATAAATTGCACTGCTTAATATTCTAGTATGATTTATGTTATAACTCTGCCGGGAGATCACATGGTTTACCGGAGACTAGCCTATATGGTGAAATACCTATAGGGGTCTTTTATGAAGTCTTATAAGCCTATAGAGCATCAGCTAACCTAAAAGTCCAATATTTCCAATCACTAATAATTGTTGTAAGTACTACATATCTCTGCAGAATGTCAGACTTAATATACTTTGCCATAAGGTTAGCATCATCAGCTATAGTAGTCATGACTTCAACCCATTTAGATACATAATACCCAAGCATAAGAATGTAAGTATATTGAAAAGAAGGTGGAAAAGATCCCATGAAATCAACATCCCCGAACATCAAAAATTTCACTAACATGCACAATATCCAAAGGCATTTGATTCTTTCTAGACAAATTATCAGTCTTTTACCATGCTTCATATCTTCTGCAAAATTCATAAGCATATCAGAAAGCAGTATGCCAATAGAATCCATATTCTAGTACTTTATGTGCTGCTCTTTTTACTTCAAAATGTCGCACACTTCTTAACGACGAGAGAAAGTCAAATTAGAATTAAAGTTATAGGCATCTACGCAGTGCCTTATGATNNNNTCTCCATAAAATTTCATTAAGTGTAACTCATCCCAAACATAATGTTTACATTGAGATGTTATCTCCTCTTTTTAGGCTCTAGATAAGTCCTTAGGAAACATCTCAGTGACTAAGTAGTTTGCTATGTCAACATACCAAGGTAAGCCATCACTGACAACATATAAGATCTTATAAGGAAAACATTCGCGAAATGGATTACTGCTTTTCCTATTTTTCTAGCCTACTAGGATGGCCACCCACTAAATGTTCAACTCCTAGCTTAACTTTAATTCTAATTAGAACTCTTGAAATAACAAGATCGATCTAATCAACCTACTTTTCAAGTCTCTCTTACTCGATAAATATTTAATAGTAGAATGATCAGTATAAATAATAACTTTAACACCTACCTGATAAGGACGAAAACTTTTTAAGAACAAAACCAATAACATACATTTTCTTTTCAATAGTGCATTTACACTACAGTGGGTTTAGAGTTCTTAAAACATAATAAATCACATGAGGTGCATTCCTTATTATTTGACCTAAGATTGGCCCTACTATCTTATCACTAGTATCACGCATCAGTTCAAAAGTTAAGGCCTAGTTAAGGGGTATACTATAGGAGTGGTCGTCAATTTCAATTTCAATTGACCAAAACCTCTCCTACAGTCCTCACTAAAATCAAATGGAGTATCTTTTACTCAAAGAACATAAAGGGGAGAAAATCTTTGAAAATTCCTTGATAAATATTCTAGACAATCCAACACAACATAAAAGTGACACCTCCTTAACGTGCTGAGAATAGCGAAAGATTGTATGATATCTACTCTGGCCTTATTGACCTCTAATCCCTTAGATGTACTACGTGCACTAATAGTGCCCTGTTCTGTAATAGAACACAACTTATTTAAAAATTAAGCACCAAAGTATGCAATGGTTAAGCACTAAAGTAAGATGATGCAAACACTCATCAAATAAATCACCATGTATAGTAAAACCACCTATGAAAACATCCATAATTTTGGAGGTAAGATTAGACAAAATGCTCATCATGTATCTTTTAAATGAACCAAAAGCATTACATAGATAAAAAGACATCCTCATAAAAGCATAGGTGTGAAAAGGATAGGTAAAGGTGGTCTTTTCCTAATCCTCAGGAGCTATTGGGATCTAAATGTATCCTAAATATCCATCTAGCAAGCGGGAATGTGATCTCCCAGCTAGTCTCGCTAACATTTAGTCCATTAAGGGCAATGGGAAATTGACTTACTTTGTGGCTTTGTTAAGTTTTTTGTGGTCAATGCACACTCTCTGGCCACTTTGAACTTCGATAGATACTAAGTCACCTTCTTCGTTCTGAGCAATTGTGGTCCTTCCCTTTTTAGGAACCACATGGACAGGACTAACCAAGTTAGAATCTGCTTTAGGGTATATCAGTCTAGCATTTAACCACTTCAGGATTGTTTTCAAACTACCTCCATCATTGATGGGTTCAGTCTCTTTTAAGGATTTCTCCTAGACTTAGCATCTGACTCTAATATGATTTAATGTGAACATATTTGTGCTAATTTTCTTGAGGNNTATTAAAGTTCATCCTNNGCCTTGGATATATTCTTTGAACACCCTAACAAGTGTACCTTCTTGTTAAAGTACAAGTGCACAGAGATTACAATAGACAAAATCCCATTGTCTCCTAAATAAGCATACTTGAGATTTTTAGGAAATGGTTTCAGTCCCAATTTAGGGGGTGAAATTTTGGAGTGTAGCAAGTTTACATGATTTAATGGTAACTTAAATTTGCTTGGCCTGTCGATTACGGGCAACTGTAAGAAAGACCCTATGAAATCCACTACATCATTACCAACATGTAAGGAACACTACCGAACATAAAACAATGAAACCTTTAAGTGAGCACAATCAGCAATTCATTATCATGAAATAACTCATGAACATCTTGAAACAATTTATCAATGACATCAAGTGCACAAACATAATTAGCATTTGTAGGAAATCCCATGGCATTAAAAATATTGAATTTAATAATCACCATCAAATTCCATGGTACGCATCTATTTTAGTCATATATGTTTTGAGAAATGATCCACTAACAAGTTTAGAAATATAATGGTATGGATGAACCATGTCTAATAAACAAAAAAAAAAGTAGGAAAAACAAGCTTATTTACTTGGACTAACACATCCTTTAAGCCTCCATCTGGATGTATTACTCTTAGAAGCTGCTAAATGATTAGGCCAGTCTTCTCTAACTCTCCTAAGTTTAATCTATCATAAATAGACCAAGGCATAACATTAATGGAAGCACCTAAGTCAGGCATGGCTCTATCAAAGCAAAGCTTTCCAAATTTAGAAGGTATAGAGAAAACACCTAGGTCCCTGCACTTAAGAGGAAGCTTCTTTTGGAAAACAATCGACAAATTTTCCCCAAACTTAGCTTTTCATTCCCCTTCAACTTTTGTTTGACAGTACATAGCTCTTTAAGCAACTTAGCATAATGAGGTACTCGCGTAATGACATCTAGAAGAGGAATGTTGATATCTAGTTTCCTAAATGTTTCTAATATTTCGTAATTTTCCTTATCTAACTTAGGAGTTGTGGCTCTCATTTAGTAGGATAAGGTGGCATTGGCTTGTAAAGTTCTTTCTTATTTTCATGTATTTCCTAGGTGATATCTTTGTTTTGGTCATGTTTAGACTCCTTAACCTCAATTTTTGGGTCTACCTCTTAGCTCTTCTTAGGTTTCTTTAACTCTTTCCGACTCTTAGATGCCACGGTATTTACATTTTCCTTAGGACTTTCGTATGGTTAAGATGATGTTTGATGTTGCATTTAATCTTGTAGGTTGTTAAGGTATCAATTTCAGTATGTCTCTGTTGAACCAACTTAAGAGTCATCGCTATGTTCTAGAACCTAGCATCAGTTCCTTTCTCCGGTCATCTATATTCTTAATGACTCACTCTAAAAGAAAACTCACATTTCCTAAGTAGAGTCAAATCCTTTAGGATTGTTTCTAGGCCCATACCTAAGGTTCGAGCAGTCTTTCCATCCTTCACTATAAGTGTTTGAGAATTGATCATACTCCCTTTGACCTTTGTTGGAAAAACAACATTGACATCCCTCCCTTATAGTGTAGGACATGCATCAGTATGATGTCCCTCTAAATAGCAAATACCACAAACTATTACTTTTTGAAATCCTCCAATGATGTGTTTGTTCAGCATAGCAGTGATCTAGGAGAGTTAGGCCTCAATAGACGGGCCTAAACTGATCACAGTGACCTTTGTAAACAAAGGATTTAACTAGTTCCAAATTGTTAAGTATTTTTGGGCATATTATTAAACAATTTTCTGGCTTGAGCCAGAATCTTATTAACCAAATCCCTCTCACTAGCAGCATCTATTATATATCTATCTGTTGGCAATAAACCTTCACATAAATATTGAATCAATAATTGTTCAGAGATTTTATGTTGGGAGAACTAGCACTTAATTTATTAAAATGTTTCCAATACTAATGAACAGACCCCAAGTCATTTGTTTAATGTCATGGATTTCTAATGGACACAGTCCTAGATGTAAGAAAAAAATATCTCAAAAAATACTTTATGAGTTTTGGTCCATATAGTGAATGTTGTAGTGGTAGATAACATAATCAATTTGTAGCCTATCTCGAAGTGAAAAGGGAAAGACACTTAACCTAATTTGGTCCTAGATAATTCCCCCAGGTTGCATGGTCGAACATGTATTAATGAACTCATTAATATGACGATGGGTCCTCACTAGGTAGACAATGAAAATTAGGTAGCAAGTTTAAAAATCCAAAGGTCCAGTTTAAGTGGTCAGTGTAATGAAGGATAAGTAATAGACAAAGTTATGTTTCCAAGTTAGGTGCAACAAATTCATGGAAACTACCCATTTCAACTTTAATGTTTTCAGACCTTACTAATTCAGAGTTTATAGATTTAGAATAACTTACTGTATCTCCACACTCCCAAGACATATGCTCCTTTTTTTCTATGATCATACAACCACTCATTAATTGCATAAACTAAGCAGTTCTACCCAAAAAAGAAAATGTAACACTAATAGAGAAAAATAAACATTGTAGTAAAATTAAATAAAAACTATTAACTTCTTCGCCCCGTAATGGCGCCAAAATTTGTAAAGATTACTGTAAAGTTATAAATTAAACCTCTGCTTCAATTTATAAATAAAATCTATAGTACATATAAGTAGGGGTTGATCCCCGGAGGAAATATTATGATAATATGTAAGTTTATAATTTACTACTCTAATATTTTTTTACTTCTTCTTTTTAATTTCTAAAGCAAACTAAATTAAGCCAGAAAAAATATAAAAATTGAATACTACTTTAAATTATATTGGACCAAATTTTGGAAATAAAAATAGTGAATATCTAACTTATATTTCTAGAAAATAAAAACAAAAAGTAACAAAGAAATTAAAGCAGAAATAAAACTGCACAATAACAAACTAGAAAATTAATATGTAAGATAGCAGAAAATCACCCAAACTAAAAATCTAGACAAATTTGAATTAACTCACAAGAAATATATTCAATTATTTCTAGAAAAAATAAAACAGAAAAATGTTGTAGAAAATACTAATAGAAAATGGAATATGAAATTAGATTAACAATAAAATGCATTGAAAACATTGATAATAAAATCACCACAATATAAAACCTAATTTTATAGACTTGATCCAACCCTAAAACAAAAAAAGGAAGACTAAAGAATGTAATTTTTGAATTTAACAAATTAAAAAACTGCACAAATGAACTAGAACAGGTTCCAGAGGTAATTCCTTAAAAAATGTCAAATAAATTCCGAACATTTTGAAATTAATGACTACAAATTAAGACTCTAACTAAACCCTAGAGTGACTTAAGACTCAAAACTACTCAAGAGAAACAAATTTTAATATTAATTCTATGAAAGCAGTTAAAATTAACCACATTAGAACTCAGAATCTAAATAATTTAAAATTACCTAGACACACCGAAAAGATTACTCCTTAGGGGGGCAACAAAATTTAATAATAAAGATTATAACTTTATAAATGAATTTGACATACTAATGAAATAAACTAAAAATCAAACAAATAATTATCAAATTCATTAATATGATGGAAAGCACATAGCACAATCTATGTCCACCATGCAAATTACTATTTGTCATTAACATGCAAATTGATTTAGTCATGAGCTACACTGAAGAAGACAACCTCAAGAGGATCTTCCCTATTTTGCCTTAGTTTTTAGGGTTCTTTTCGTTGGTAAATATGGGCTGGTAAATGGCTGAAGTTGGTAGAAGTTAGTAAAAGTTAGTAGGAATTAGAGAGAATTGGTATGTTTTAAAATGATTGACAGAGTTGATTAAGGTTTAGAAAAGATTAGAAAAAGTTGGTAAAAATTAGTAGAAATTGGTAAGACTCGGAAGATATTGGTAACAAAAGTGCGAAGAAGCGGGAATATTATTTGTGAGGAGTTAGTAAGAGTTAAAGAAGTTGGTTAGACTTGAAAAAGATTGGTTAGAGTCGGAAAGAGCTGGTATTTTTTATAAGAATTAAGAGGAGTTGGCTCAAGTTAGTAAGAGTTGGTAAAAGTGGATTTACCAACAAATAGAACAAGCCTCTATTTTAATCGTAATATAAACCCTCCTAGTTTGGATAACCCTATCATTAGCATAAGAATTTAATCAAACCAGAGCATTAAGCATTAATAAACCTCATCCAATATCTTGTAGCCACTTTACTAGCAAGAGATTTAACAAAGATCTAAAAGAGTTTCTTAATTAAAAGAGATAGGTATGAGACCTCACTAGTCAATCAGGTTGATAATTGTGCCTAAAAGACTATAGTCTTTACATACTTAAATCATTTAAACTATCACATGAATTCATATTTAACTAATTAGCATGAATTCTAATCAATCCAGCAAAAACATCATGAATAATAAGCACAAATTATTATAGACTCATGAATCAACCAATAAGGTAATAAAGCATAAATCTTGTTTCAAAATAATTAATATTGCATGGTTTCAAATAGGCTGTGCTAAACAAATAAACTACTTGCTCATATTGAAAATTAAAACACATGATCTACTTCAAAACTCATAAATAACATTAAACTAAACTAATACAACTGAAACTATTGTACTCTTGGCGTAGAGTGGAACAGGCGACAATGATGATATTGGCGAATGGTGAAGTGAAAAGGTGTGATGATGCTGCTAGACATAAGGGTGATAATGTTATCTTTGATGATGAAGGTGTGATGACGAGATGATCATGGTGTATGGTAACGGGGTGAGGGCAAGATGATGATGAAAATTATTATAGGTGGCTGATGATAAAAGGAAGGAGATGGCGAGGTGATTGTGTTGATCACGAAGAAGATGAGGAACTAATATTGTGGTACGATTTTTGAAGGCCAAAAACCCCTTCTTGTTGTAATAAAATCAGCATTAGTCAAGTTTCTTCTCCTCAATCGCTTCTCAACTCCTCTTCCAAGTAGGATTCGTAGTTTTCTATTTTTTTTTCTCCATCCATTTCAATAAAATAAATCATCATGAAAATAAATCTTTCATAAGTCATTATTTTTTAGACAGAGTTGATAAATAGACTTTAATCCTTCAATATATAAAGCCCACTTTCTAACTTCTTTTCTTCTCCTCTTCACTTTATTAATTATTAACCTAAACATAAATAAAGTAAAGTAATTCATTTATAGATAAAATAATATATATAATATAAGCTAAATAAATATTAAAAATATGCATAATTATAACTTAAGAAGTGTCATCCTTCCGAATTGGGAACTTAGGAATAGCTTATATATTAAATATATGCATAATTATAACTTAAGAAGTGTCATCCTTCCTAATTGGGAACTCAGGAGAAATCACCTCAAGAGATATTTAAGTGTGCGTTATAGTCAAGGTCTTTGGGAAGAAGCTTGCAAAATGTGTAAATCTCAGAGCAAATTAGTACAAGTGAACCTAACGAAAGGTCCTGATGCAGGGACGTAGCCTAATTGGAGAGGTGAACCATGTGCACAAACTCAAAGGGCTTTACTTTTGGCATTACTTTCTTAACGCTCAACTTCCTTGGTCAATTTGCTCAGTGTCCTTAACTTTATTGTTTAACATCATTTAGTTTGCTGTTATTTGTTATATTATGTGATTCAACTCATATTTGTGAATGTTTGTGATCAGTCGGTTCAACCCCCACTCCAGCTTGGGTGACTAAGCCCACTTAGGACCAATAATCTCACAATCACCTTTATTGCTGGAGATTGAATCTACGAAGGAGTATCTATTGTTTTGTGTTTATCTTGAGTACTTTATGATCTTAGGAGTTTAGGAATCATCCTCATAACATGTCTTTCACTAGTTGATTTTTGTTCCCTTTTTTTAAAAAAATCATTAAAAAGAAGGGGAAAAAAAAGAAGTGTGAATAAGTGATTGGCGTTAGAACATTGGACATTGTTTATATTAAGTTATTTTCCTTCTTGATCCATGTCATGAATTTTTATTGACTAAATGGGTTGTTGGTGTGCTTTGCGGATGTCTAGTCCATTGTTGGCTTCTCTAAGTTTACTTGGCTACTAGCTCTATATGTCCAAAGCACTTGTTACCTCATTTCCTTAACATTTTAACCACACAACAAACCATGTAAAGCCTTATCAATCATTATATGCACATTGCATTCTTATTGTTGGAGAATTTGAGTGTCTATGTAAGCATATGACAGATAGCATCTTCGGAATGAGCTATATTTGGAGCATATGAGTGAGAGTCATCCATGGCTCGAAAGAAGGTTATACTAATTCATTTAGTTCTATTCTTTTCTTGTGCTTGTATCTCATGCTTTATGGCTTTGGGGTGACCGTTCTTGATGTCAGCCTAATGGTCTCATAATTGATTGAAAACATTCACTTCCTCCTATTTTGAAATGAGATACTTGGGTGGCCATTGACTATTACCCTTGCTTGTGATGTGCTGCTCATTACCTAGACTGAGAAGGTCTACCTCATATCCTCTATGAATATCCCTGTCTTAGCTTTTCTTAAGATTATGATATGCAACATCAAGGCTTCATCCCTCTCATGCTAAGAGAAATCAACTTCTAATACCACTTAGTACTAGCTAATTTCTGATCGAATCTTGAGTAAAAACTCAGAAACCAAATACAGTCAAATTCGGGTGCTATCGTGGTTTACATCTAAGTTCAAGAAGCAATCTTTCGAACGAGCCAAGTTGCAACAAGTTTGTAGATCTTTAGTTAGGGAAATTTACCCTAGAAAATAAGTGTGTGGAACTGCCAATTTGTGTCTAAAGTTATCTAGGGGTTTGAGCTTGATCACACAAGCTTAGCCGTCATTTACAAAGCTACAATTAAACTTTTCGAGAATATTTTTGTGTTAAATTTAATTACATGAAGAGTTATAGATTAAATCAAGAGGAAATAAATCAAAGGGGTGTAAGAACCAAAAAAAAAAAATTGCCTAAAACTAATCCAGTTTGGACTATCTATACTTTTCAGCTTGTATCTCTTAGTTGCGTTCAGTAATATAAGTCTAAGACCAATCATATGAAACAAGAGACTTTAATATTTCCATTGGCTTTTTCTACACTCGATTTAGACAAGAGATCAGCAGATATGGCCTTTTGAAAGTTAAGTCATGTGAACTACAAGCAATAAGTTATACCATTCACCTTTTGTTGTCCTTTCACTTTATTATCTTTAGGATGCTATTAGCTGTAATTTTCTTGCTTTTTGTTAAGAGTAATAATTATTTTTGGGGTTCCTTTATAACAAGAGGTCTCAAGGTGATGTATCTTGGAAGGGGGAACACAAACACTCAAACCTGAATTCAAAGCTAAGAGAAAGCAAATTGAATTCAAGCTAAAGTCTAGGTGATTCCGGGAATGAATGCTAGAATGAATGATAATCTAAACTCTTACTTAGATACAGAAACACCACTAAGCTTGAGTTTATCGTCCTTAACTTTAAGTAGGATACAAAAATACCACCCAATTAAGAGTTAAGACTTACTTGATCACCGCCTTAATCGACCAAATTAAGGATAAGCAAGTGAAGTATTTAGGGGAGTGAAAGCAAGTTGCTCTCGATTCTTGTTTTGTATTCAATATTCAAGTTGTGAATTACAAAATGAAACACTAAAGGCCTTATACACACGGCCTTGGCAGCAAAAATCAGCCAAGGGGAGGCTTCCTCCCTAGGAAGCAAAAATTAATTACACTTAGCTATGCACTTAGGACTAACCTAGTTTACAAGCTTGATTAACCTAAGCTAATTACAACCAGAATGTAAAGGAAATCAAGACAAATGATAATACTTAATCTTAATGCACTTAAATTAAGCTAATACATCAGTTTACTAGTGAAGAAGTAGAAAAAAGCAGCTGTAAAGCATGCTCCCTTTTCAGCTAGCCAATCAGAATGCTTGGTGGGATTTCTTCATTTTTGCTCTCATTGGTTAAGCTCTTGCTAAGGCTTCAAAGCAACAAATGATGATGTTCCTGGATGCTAAGACTCGTGATTGAAGCAAGCAAGCAAAGAAGGAGCTGAGCAAACCCTTAGGAAGAGGAAAACACACGCAGCTGCTTGCCGGGTTCTAGAAATAGATTTTAGCCCAGTTTTCTACCCTTCTTTCCACCAATCAAAAGTAAGCATGATTTTAATTTTAGGCCATGGGGGGAAACCTTACGGTGTGCACAAGTGCCCCTGTAAAGAAATCAAGGTTGGATCATGTTTAAATAGGATATTTCCACTAAAATATTTTACCGTGCAGTTTTGGACAAAAATTGACAGGCTAAGCAAAATGGCTTGATCCCTTCACCTCGATTGAGCATGATTGCATTTTAATACTTGGATCTGAAAGCTAAAGGATCCCAAAAATGCAAAAATATCAAACTTAAGCCACAATGTAGCTTAAGAAATCAAGTGAACAAAATTAGGCATATTCTAGCCGTTTAACCCGATTGCTTCAGTTTGGCTCTTTTCCAGAATTTGAGCCATGGCTTGGACTTTGGAACTTGTATTGGACCTTGCTAGACTCCTAGGACCTTCTTCCATGTCTTGGCTTGAGGGGACTCCATCATAAGGTGAATTCTTAGAAACCCTCTCAAAATCCCTCTAAACTTTATCCTTTATTGGTGGTGTTCTGGAGTGAATTCTATATCTAAGTTTCTAGTCCTTTAGTTTTAGTTTTAGGAGCAAGTTTTTGACTCTTGGTGGTGGAGTTCATCCTTTATCCAAGTTGTATCTCTTTGTCTCTTTACAAACCTCAAATAAAAATCTGCAAACTGACTAGTTCTGGTTCATTTTGATCTTGTCAAGCTCATTTAGGGGGGAGGGGTTATCCAAGATTACTTCTTGACTTGGATCTAGACCAATATTTGATCAAAAATCATAATGACCTGAAATTTCTAATTCTTTTTTATTTACTAATATTAACCTATGTGGCAGCGGAAAAACCTAAGGTGTGTTACCGCCGTATTTCCTATTAAGGAATACAAGGCTAAGTATCGCATAAAACCTCTAATGAGTAACTTAATATCAAATTCAAAACACAACCTCAAATCTTGTTTATGAAACACCAAATTGTCCATAGTTAAACAACATTTATCTTAAAACACAACCTATTTAAGCCTTATTCATTGTGGCTAGGATTATTAGGTGTCGCATCCTTGCTCTAAACCAAAGCCCCTTCCCCATGCTCATAAACTTCACGTGAAACCAAACATTTTAAAAGAATGAGATAAACTCAGTAACAACCACCCCCAACCATGAAAGCACGCACACAAATTCATTTCAAATCATTTTAAGGGTTGGGGAAGACACAAGTAGTTCCATCATATGATGAAAGACACCGCACTAGTCTCATCACCAGTTGTACACCCATCTCAGTTACACCTATTTAGTTTTAAAGATAAAAGAGCGAGCGACCTATTGAGACCTGCATTTGGTTTTAATGCAGCCGCTTAGCCATATCACAGCCTACTGTCAATTTGGACGGTTACTTCTAACCTGGCCCATGTCCACCCACAAGGTGGCATATGGTCGCTAACCATGCATGCACTTTACCAGAGGAAGGCTAATGGCCTTCAGATAAGCAGGAGTAGAACTCCCTAGTCTTGCCTAATTACTTCCTTAGTTTTTACCCTTACAAATAGGATCGGTATTTAATTAGGACATAGCACATCCTAACCCGTCATGGTCCAAAAGCATGTCACTAGTAATTTTATAATAAAATATCAAAGATAACACATTCAAATTACCAATCTTCATAACAACGTCGATAAAACTCAGGAGTCCTATCATCCATTTATCCAGGGAAATCCTCAAAACATCAATTCAAATAAATTTTCACAGTTCACTCACAAGGCATATTTTCGAAGGATATTTTGGGAATTGGGGCATGATTGTTACCTGTTAGAACACATCACCTAGGCTTGAGCTCGGAATGCTAATTCGGGCCTACACAATTTCCAAAATAGTTTTTGTTAGTCTTAAATCCTTAACCTGACTTCCTGCACATCAAAATATATCCCAATAAATTCTCTAGGCCTCCTTTTATACTAACTATCGATTTAGGCCCTCAATTAATATTTTTAGGATACTTTTAGATTATTTTCCCACACGCTTGTCTCTGTTGTGCACTTTTAGATTACAAATATATTACAAGCCAAACTTCCAGTGCCTATAACTTCCACTCCTGATGTTAGATTTTTAAGATCTAGCCCATTCTGGAAAGGCCAGTTTTCAAACTATAACTTTTCTTTGTGGCCATTAGTAGATTCTGGATCTCAATGACTCAAAATTAATCAAAACCCTAAACTAACCCAGTGACTGCTAGGATTGCGCAGTCAGCGTACAATGGCCACAACGCAGTGGTTTTAGCGTCTATTTATAAAATTAAAAATTTCGNNNTCAGAGGACACATACATCTACGATCGCAAAATTTTTTACAAGTTTTGGGGAGTCCAATAATTACCAGCAAGTCCATGAAGTCACATTATGTTCTGGGTGTAACGAACAGTGGTTATATTGTAACTTTTAAACTCGAGTTCATCAATCCCGACTTGAACCGTTCCCCAAACATGGATGCAATGTTTTCACCTATAACCGGATTACTCTTAATCATCAAAACAATCTAAGCCATAGAAAGAATGAATCTTT
>NCQT01083656.1:4227-17061 GCA_002740465.1 Stenocereus thurberi | reverse complement strand
ATCAGCCACCACAATTCACCCCCCCTCTTGTGGTTGTGAACTCTTGGAATTCAACACAAGGGCTTCAAACTGCTTCAAAATCAGACACACACCCAAGATTTCTCACTAAAACAATAATCAACCTAAGAATCTTAACTAAAAAGAACAAAATTTGAGAAAGAAAATGGACTATGCTATCCTAGCTTCTTCTCCATTGCTGTTGAACGACGCCTTTTATAGAAAGTATGAATCATATCAACCATACAGCCGAAGGAAGACGAAGAGGTAGCAGTTTCACACCTCACCACGGTCCGTCGCAGGTACCACGGTCCGACCGTGGTCTTGGCTAGAACCAATTTTCTGCCGTTTTCTTGCTCCACAGGCATAGCATCACATGGTTGTCCGTGAGGGAGGTCAAAATACAACTAATAGGGGTCAAATGTTGGGTAAAGAGGCCTAATTTTCTGCAAAACATATCAAACAACCATACACAAGCATAAATCGGGAATAGGAGTACAGATTATGACTTAAAACACATAATTCTCCTAAAAATGTGGCAAAGCAACCCTAAAATAATGTGTACATTACACACTTATCATTGTGCTTTACTGTTGATCATAACTCTAACTTAGGCACCCAATATGTTCGATTACAAGATGAATTTAAGAAGAGCATAGAAATTGCATTTAATTCAATGGAACATGTGATGGTCAATATGTTTTTACTAGTTTTTAAAATTAGTTTAGAAACATAGTATGTGCAATTTTGATAAGGAAGAGCACATGTTTGAGGAGGCTCCCTTAGGGGAGTCATATGATAAGGATATAGTAGAGGTGTTACCAACTAGTTTTAAGCATATCAGTCCTCTATTCTGGGCTTCACTTAAGTTAGCCCCTGGCCCTGTACTTGTTCATCNCCCCCTCCTTCCCTTGAGCAATCTTTTGTAAATCTCATCGATGATTGTGTGATGATTAACCTCAATGATGATTTGGGCCTTGTAGATATTAAGATAGAAAGGCTTAATGGGGTAGGATCAACGAGTTTAATATGTCTATAGGTAACTATATAGGGTATAATCATTTATTAACCCTTACTGCTGTTACCTACAGAACATGTCTAGAAGTATTGTTCTACTAACAATACCTCATTATTTTCATGATTACTCCAAGGCATGTGATAAGCTAAAATAGCAGTGCATATTATTGTTGTATTCATATTTGTGTTCTCTTTCTTACACTTATCTAATACGTACATGCAAGAATACCACAAGCTTTTAAGAGCATTAACTGTATCTGCAATGAAGACTTGAGTCATAGAAGAGACGGAGTGGTTGATGCTCCTCGGGCCTCACTTGGCATCCAGTGACAGAGGCAAAGTTAGGGTACAATCAGTGCTTGATCTGTCATTATTGCTCTATCCCTTCCTATATGCTATTGTATACTTATTTTCTTTTTCTTTTTCTTTTTCTTTTCCATTTGTCGTTAAGACTTCTTAACCTACAATGCAGCCATTATGCGATTTTGGTGTAGAGGATAGAAAGTTGTACTTTACAAATTTAAGCAAAAGAAAAACGAGAACAATTTTCAAAAATATTGAAAGAATCTTTTGTTTTTTTTGTGTGATTTGGGTTAGTTGTACTATCTTAATTAACCCCATCAATCCAATATAATTTCAAGTCTAGTCCGTATTTATATATCATTGTTTTCCTAGGGTCTTAGGCTTACATAGTTGATTCTCTAACTTGTCTCATCGTACAATTGTCTTATTGTTGTTTTAACATTGGAAAAAAAGAAAAAAAGATGAAAAAATCCAAGACAACAAAAAAAGAAAGAGTTGTAGAGTCAGAAAAGACAAGTATCTCTTTGAAGCATACATTACTAGGTGCTACTCTTTGAGGCAATACTACTACTAGAAAAGCTTGCTTCCTAAGTCAGGGAATCAATAATGTAGTCAATTGGGCTTGAGTTAAACTTTGATAAGCCCGGCTTCTAAATTAATGGTACACTTATATACCGAGCCTCAGGATGGGTTCATTGTTTTAATAGTTTATAGGGTAAAAATTTTAAGTATGAGTCATTAGTAGGGGCAACAGTCTTAATGTGTACATTGTGCTTATATATAATTTAATGCTTTAGTTATGAGAGTGATATTGTTGGTTCAGTGTGTATTGTTTTTGGTTTTATTTGGATTTTGTGTGTTTGTGCAAGAAATAATGATTTGATGAAATATTAAAATCATTCACTTGGCATGCAAGACTAATTGGGTTTAATTTTGAAAAGTTGTAGCCATGTGAAAATTAGAAATCAAGTGGATTCCAAACAATTTCCTTATTACAGTAACTTTTCTAATATTGATCAAGAGTGAATAACAAGAAACCTACTCCAACTAGAATTTGGAAAAGGAAGTCTATCACCACTATAAAAGGAGGTCTTGTGTAACACAATTGATTAATCAATTCTTCATCTTCTTAGGCTAGGTTTTAGTTCAGATTTACTTTAATCGAGTTAAATGATTTTTGTTTTCATACTTATTGTTTACAGTCTAGTTGCTGTGGGTTAGTATTTGTTTAGTAGCTTAGATTCAATCATTTTCCCATGGAAGTGAGCCTTAAGTACTATGGCTAACAAACTCTTGCTTACGGTTTATATTTTATTCCCTTTTAGGATCATAGATCAGCCCCGAATCAAGGAAATCAAGGGGCATCCAGTCGATATTCTAACGTCGAAAATCAGGCCACACAATGCAACACATGCCAGCCAACCTATCAGAATTGCATTATTTGTAAGTCAACAAGGGGAGCAAGGTGGTAAAGAGTCCAGCAGTGAGGAAGCCAAGCACACTGATTTTACATCCGCTCGAATTGACACCCTTTTTCTCCATTTTTAACATGACAGAAAGTCAAGAGACATACAGCAGTAAGTTTGTATCCATAGATTGCCTGGGGTGGATCTTAGATACTTGTGCATCATACCATATAACATTACATTACCATGCTTCACAAATTTATAGTGACATTGCTTCAAGTTATAAACATTACACTTTCTCATGGATACAATCTTGTAGTCAAAGAGGAAGGAACATTGGATTTAGAAAATGGTTTTGCATTGAGAAATGTGTTATATTCTCTTGTCATTGCTTGCAAACATATTTATGCGCAAAGGTTACCATAGATGAGAATTGTATTGCTAATTCTGGCACTTAGTTTTGTCTTATTTAGGACCTCACCCGAAGAAGCTGATTAGAACTAGTGAGCAGAGGAATGGCATGCCCCATCCTAATAATAGCATCGTAGGAGTGGTTTTTACTGCCATTCAACACAAAATGTGTGTCCTTTGGCGTCAAAGGTTGTGTCATCCATCTTTGGGAGGTTTCTCGCATTTGTCAAACATTTTGGATTTTTTAGTTTAATAAGGAGTCTCATGAATTATGTGATGTTTGTCATCGGACTAAACAAACTAGAAATCTGTTTCCTAATAGTAATTCAAAAGTTGAAAGACCTTTTTCTGTTATTCGTTTGGATCTACAAGGACACAATCATACTCATTCTCTAACTAGATGCTATTATTTTTGGTGTATTATGGATGATTTTACTTGTGTTATTTGATATACTTACTTAAGACAAGCCAAAAACATTGAGAAATTGACTAGTCTTTGTGCCATGGCCAAAACTAAATTTAATGCCACTATTTTTGGAGAATTTGCAATGATAATGGGACAGAATTCACAAAAGGTCCTTTGCATACTTTTTTGCATAACAAGTGATACTTCATAAGACCTCCTTTGTAGACACACCGTAACCAAATAGTTGAGTAGAATGGAAAAACTGAAACCTTATTAGTGTGACATGAGTTTTAAGCTTTTAAGTTTCACTTCCTTTAAAATTTGGGGGAGGGGATGTGTTTTAGTAGTTACATGTCTCATAAATAGAACTCCTCTAAAATTACTAAATTACAAACTAGAATTACACCATGTTTTGTTTATCTCAAAGGGTTTGCCTACCTACCTATGCTCATAATCATAGTAGATCTCGTGATAAATTTGATGATTGGGCCTATAGGTGTGTTTTTTTGAGTTACCCACAAGGAGAAAAAAGGTTAGCTAGTTGTTATATGATTTTAACAATTAAAGGCTTCTTATTTCCCTTGCGAGTAATACTTTTACATATGAGCAAACCATAACTTCGCCCAATCAGTCCATTGATTCTCTGCATCACCATCTTGTCCAATGTTCTACCATAAATGATTTGGGTAGGCCTAGCACACAAGTGCCTACGTCAGACGCCTCAATCAATGTTTTGGATCCGGTGATAAACACGTAATTAGTGATTTTTGCACGGTGACAGAGGCGTTGGGCTAAACAAATGGCCTTACCTCCTTGTGAAGCACGGGTTGTGTCTACAAGCCTAAACATTGAGTATTTGGTACTACAAATATGGTTCTTCATCCTAATCATTTGGAAGTATTGGGTTTTGATTCTCAATAGGTAAACTCACCTAGTGTAGAGCTAGAGGCACCCAAAACTAGCGTCTCAATTTTTATAAAAAGCCCAATGACAAAAATTATGACCAATTTGTGTATTTTGGGGCCCAGATTCATGATCCTTAAGTAGAATCTGAAGAATAACAAAGAGACAAAAACAATAGGCTAATTGAGCCTAAACAGGCCCAAATTAATAGTGTTCAATGTCTAGTTGTGATTTATTATGCATTTTTACCATAGTCTAGGGTATATAAAATTATTAAGTTTTAGTGTTCATATTATTCATTGAATAAGCTTTCTAATGACATATTATACACCAAAAATTTGATAAGCAATGAAAAAGATATAAGTTAAATACCACGACTTGTGCTGAAAATGACACATATTCAGTGTTTTGCTTATATCTTCCTCCACACTTATCTAAAAATTATGAAATTAATGTTATAAGAAACTAAACTCAATAAGATTTCAACAAAAAAAGAATCACTCAAAATAAAGGTCAGAGTGAAACTTATGGCCAAAGCAAGTTGCAATGCCTGCAGCTCAGCCAAGGAACTTTTCTAGGTTCCTACCTAATACAACCTGTCACACCTAGAACTCAGTCAGGTCCCCCATCTGGGAACCCAGCTAGTTTTTATGCTTCATTTTCCGTGTCTAAAAGAAGTTTTGACTACTATCGTCTTAACTGAATAGGTGTACCCGTTCGAATTAAGAGCAAAATTGGTTGACTTGAAAAAATGTGTCACTTTCTGGGTTCCTATGTAAATCAAGTGGGTCATCCTAAGGATGTACCGTAAACCTTCCTACCTTCCTTGTCTTTACTTTATTTGATTTCGAACTTGGTACATATGTGATCTTTGATTAGACCAGACCCTATTTGCTATAATTACTTATTTTGTTCTGAATTTTCTGGAATAGCATACCTTTAATTTTTGTTATTTGATTAATGCTAATAGGTTGCATGAATGTTTGATAGTGTAATTAAGATCTAATTTATCATCTTGATTAGTAAAGGTTGTCATTGATGATGGACGGTCATGTGATGCACTCATCATACCGTTGTACAATCGGGCCCTACATCTAGATCATTAGCTCGAGCCTATGGAG
This sequence comes from Stenocereus thurberi, assembly GCA_002740465.1. Classification (NCBI taxonomy): domain Eukaryota; kingdom Viridiplantae; phylum Streptophyta; class Magnoliopsida; order Caryophyllales; family Cactaceae; genus Stenocereus; species Stenocereus thurberi. The sequence goes on along the minus strand of NCQT01083656.1, from coordinate 11,497 downwards.
TCAAGATGGTCTCTGTACTAGGGATTACTCAGGGGCCTTTCAAAACCTTTTGAAGCAAACCAGCAACCCCTTTCATATCCTTTTTGGTGCCCCTTTTAGTTATCCCTATTGGTTTATGGTTCGCTTCAAAGAGGAGACCTAGTTTGTAAGCCTTCTCTAAAACTCACTGGCAACTCTGTTAACTAGAGCTCATTGTTTTTTTATCTTTTCTCCATTCCTTTTGCTATGTGTTTTCTAAATTGGGAAAACCATATTAGGATCTTGACAATAAAACTATCTCGACCAAAATCTGGGCTCAGTACTGACCTAGGAACCTTGAATCAGACCTGTAACCCAGATTTTATGTCAGGCAGGGCTACTGCCAAAATCCAGCTAAGAGAGCTTGAAACAAGCTCTGGCCCATGAACTTGGTTAAGTTCTTGGATTAGATTCAAGGCCATCTTTCTGGATCGAGCATGTAATTCAGTAGCTTAAATCTGTTTTCTACAAAGATAAATCTAATTTAATTCTAAAATAAAACAGCTTGCAAACGAGTTTGACCATTCGTGGGGGACTGCACCCAGGATTAGTTCCCCGAGTCATGGTCCCTACATGCACCCTCAATGAGAATGGAGACCTCTCGTGCATCTTAAAAATTATGTCTATCATACAATTCAAGGCCTCTCCTCTCCATCAGTCCATGATTGTTCTTTGGGTACGTCCCAGTCTCTCTCTAAGTTTATTTCTAATAAATGTTTTTCTCCCACTTATCAGCCATTACTAACTGTAATTTCTTCTAATAATGACCTAAATAGTTTTCCAAAGTAGAGGCAAGCCATGGCTGCTAAAAAGAATGCATTGGAAGAAAACTATACTTAGGAGTTCGCCACCTAGGAAGAAAGCACTTGGATGCAAATGGTTCTACAAGCTCAAGTAACATCTCGATGGAATGTTAGAACATCGTAAGGCATGATTAATTATTTAGGGAAATGAACAAGTTGAGGGAGAAGACTTTCAAGATACCTTTGCATTAGTTGCAAAAATGGACACCGTAAGGTTCCTACCAACTGTTGCAGCTTCTAAAGGTGGGGTCTTCTTCAAATCGATGTTCATATTGCATTTCTTCATGGTGATCTGCATGAGAAAATTTAAATGAAGCCTCCACTAGGATTTCACCTTCCAAAGCCTAGTATGGTCTGCAAACTAAAGAATTCACTTTATGGCTTATGTTAGACACCTCGTCAATGATTTTCTAAGCTCGCCTTCACTTTGCTGTGATATGATTTTCAATAATCACCTTTGGATCACTCCCTTTTTATCTATCATAAGCAAGGTACTTTTTGGGCTCTTCTTATTTATGTAAGTGATCTAGTTCTAACAGGCAATAACAACAAGTAATGTCAAGTCCTTAAAGTGTACGTACAAGAATGTTTTAAGCTTAAAGATTTGGGATCGTTAAAATATTATTTTGGGATTGAAATAGCTCAATCCTAGCTCAGAGGACCTACGTCCTTACCAATGTAAATATACTTCGGATATTCTTACAGAAACAAGTGTGCTTGACACCAAACCGGCTTCTTTTCTAATGGTGCAGAACCGTGAACTCTTTAGTGTTGTAAGAGAACCTCTTAGCTGTGCATCTTAATATCATCGATTGATTGGTTAATTTTTCTATCTTACTATCACCAGATTAGAAATTATGTATCCTGTTCACATTTTGAGTTAGTTCATGCAAAATCCTTGTTGGGTCACTAGGATGCTACCATGAGAATACTTCTCTATCTAAAAGGCTCTCTACAACAAGGGATATTTTTTCTAGCCCATAATTCTCTTAATCTGCAATTTTTTTTTTTTTTTGGGTGACTCTAATTGAGCCACCTGTCCTGTGCCTTGTAAGTATGTCATAGGATATTTGCTCAAACTTAGGAATGTTGTAGCTGCTTAGAAAACTAAAAAGCAAGTCACGGTTTCACGATTGTCTGTAGAAGCCGCATGTGGCGTAATGGCAAACTCCAGTAGTGAGATCATTGGGTATGGAATTTATTGTTTTTTCCTTGGGCATCGAGTCTCTATTTCAACATTGTATTGTGACAAGTAGGTCAGGATAGTGTTTCCCGAAAGCACTAGACATATTAAGGTCGATTCTCATTTTGCCTATGAATGTATTTATGGGTAATCACACTATAGTACACATATACTACTAAGTAGCACATATTTTTATTAAGGCTCTTGGTCAATGATAGTTTTGGTATCTTCTTGGCAAGTTTCGCTTTATCAATCTCCATACTCCTACTTAAACCGGAGTATTAGGCAACAACATGCATTGCTTGTTGTATCACTATGGTTCTTTGATTAATACAAAACCCAACTAGACCTATCAATCTGAGTGCACATGTTAAATACAGGTTGGATACATCCAAGTTTAGGTAAAATATAGGTTGGGTGTATTTTGGGTTCCTATAAAATAGGGGCAAGTGTATTTTGATTTTAAGGGTTTTTGGTTGACCTAATGGGTTTATAGCACCTTTTTTGTGAGTTATTTTTCTTTTGTCAAAATTTAACACTCGACATCTTTATTACTTAAAATTTTCACTATTTAATTAAAAAAAACGCTAATTGTAACTTCTTAAAAGAATATTAAAAATGTTCGACCTTTTAATTATGACATATAAATGTCACATACATGCGGCAAAGAGTCAAGTTCCCTTTGGGTATGGTGGGTTCGCCCGTACATTGAAATAAGGCCAATAAATGTTTGATGTTTATAGGTCACGTATTTAGAGTATATTGATAGTTTATCGCAGTTTGGACCACCAATAATCCATTTAATGATTTGATATGTTTGATGAACACCCTATCATCACCCAATCATGTACACTTGACTAATGGGTTGACTCTAACTCAACTACGGCCGGTCATTTTTCACCACTAGCACCATAGTTCAAAACCAATTAGAATGGAAACCAAATAGCAGGGAATCAGAGAATTATAGATATTATCCCTTAGTTACAACACCAAAATTTTAGATTATACGAGAGTAATTTATGATATGAGTGGACATATCGATTTCATAAAAAATATAAATGTATGACCTGCACAATTTCTATATTAATTTTGTTCTAAATTGATGTTTTGAAGAGTAGACAGTAATCATGCCACTTGATACCTATTTTTTAAAGCTATCCCATTTATAAGTTGTCTATAATGTTATTTTATCAGACTGAAGTCAGAAAAAAGGTTAATTTATGAAGGGACGCAATTTGTAGAATGTCTCTTTAAATGGTTTAATATAATGAATAAGCATTATTGCGAAGATGAATATACTAAAAAAATTTTAAAAATAAGGATATCATGTTCGGGTCGAGCGGGCAAGTTCGGATTCGGATTGAATTTTCGAGCAGGGTCAATTTTTGCTAGGTCTAGATCCAACGACGAAGGAGAGCAGCATCAATGCGTTAATTCTCTCCCAAATACCAATTTGTTCAGATTCCCCACTTCAAAATAGCAGCAGTGCTATGTCAACATAAGCATAAATTATCCTATTGAGTTACTCCCAAACTTAAAATAAGTTGGATGATATTTTAATGAAAGATAAAAAGGATTGAATTAATTATGAAACCAAATGAATCCAAGTAGTGATGTTTAAATGGTTGGTAAATTTGAAATAAGCATGAAAAAAGTAGTCCTTTCATACGAATGAAACATGTATATGATTATGGAGAAAACATGTGGGCATCATACAAGAGCAAAATGATTTTAGTTGATTGATAAATTGGGGAGTTAACCAAGGAAATTATCTAGCTCATTCAAAATTTGAATTTCAAATTTTGAAGAATCAAATCTCTTGTTATTATCTGGCTCTGATTGTATCTTTACAAAATAAGAATGCTTGTAATCCATTATACTTGCCATATAATGTAATCTTGCAAATTTAAAATATTCTGTTCACAATATTATCACTTTACTGATTTGCAAAGAAATATCATGATTGAAAGAATAATAACATTTTTATCAAGGATCAAAATCTTTTGTTATTATATTTGACTCTAAGAATAATATCAGCAATATTTTCAAAAGCAAGGAAAAGATATTATGCAGCTTCATATCAACATAGATCATGGCAAAGATTGTAAGAAAATCAAATTAAAATCTGCTGACCAGATTTCAAGGGCCTAAAATGCAATTTCAAGATATTCTGGGCAGAATTTCCTTTCTTTGCAGAACTGTGCACGACTAGTAAAGCCTATAAATAGAGGCCAAATGAGGAAGAAAAAATCTGAAAGCAAGTTGCAAGAACATTGAGCTATACACTTGTGAATTTACTCTGAGCATTACATTGTAATCAAAAGTTGTGAGTGTATTGAGGAATTCTTTATTATGGAGTGAACTTAGAAGTTGGTGTGAGGTCACAACTCCCTCGAACTTAAATTAAGAGGTTGGTTTAAGCATTTACGATCTCTATAGTGGGGTACCTCTGAGAGATTATGAGAGTTCATTTTGATAAGAGAAGTAGAGTGTTGAATCCTAGAGTTGGATAACTCTAGGCGGGGACCTAAGTCTGATTAAGGCCCAACCTCGTTAAAATACCATTGTGCATTGAATTTCTATTTTTGCTTCCAAATTTTAATTTTAAATTTTTGCAATCCCCCTATTCACCCCCCTCTAGGGTGATCTAAGCCTTTATCAGAGTGGGAGCTATTATCTTAAGATTTAACCGTCTAATAGCTTCGATCCTATGGCCAGTTATAGTCTTGATTCTGATTGTCCACCTCTTTTTGTGGGTACTAATTATTTTTGGTGGCAGGAAATCATGGAACTCTACTTCAAGCACAAAGATCTCGATCTTTAGGAGATTATAAAGAACGGTTCCATTGTTGTTGAAAAATTGAAGGATCAGTTTACCAACGATGATTATAGGATGATGTCCAAAAATTCTAAAGCCATCAATATGCTGTATTGTGGTCTTTCTATTGATATTTATGAATCAATTTTTCATTGTAAAAGTGCCAAGGAGATTTGGGATACTCTTGGTCAATTATATAGTACTAATGAAAAAATTTTAGATCTTGATATGGTGAAATAATAGGAGATAACGAATATCAATAAGTCTGAAGTTTATAACATTGGAGATGGCAATGATTCATATAGAGAACACGGTGAAATGACCAATGTCAACAAAGCAATTCAAGATGTTAAGGAAGATGGCTACTCCTATAGAGAATGAAAAGATCAAACGCAAGATCAACAAGGAGAAAAGTGTGACTTTCAAAAATTATTAGCTCTACAAAATGAGGAAAATGAGATAGATTCTTTAATTAACTATTTTTCTCAATCCGATCTTAAATCTACTAATTTGAAAACTACAATTGATAAGTATGTGTTAAAATGTCCTAGTTATAGCAACCAATCAAAAAAATATGTCAAAAAAATACAGAAGCGATTTTTAGCCTCTCTATTCTCTCTTGCTACTAACCGTTATGGACCCAACAGAAAAGGGGTACCAATCTTCTGGTCAAGAATTTATTTTTGCAGAAATTGATAAAGAGTACTGGACAACTAAATGGAACATTCTTCATACACCCTCATAGAAAAATCAAAGCAAGTCTACAAGCCTTTAAAATCTCAAAAAGTTCAAAGTGACAAAATTTGGTTGGAGGTATACAAACAGAGGTCATACAATTGGTAAGTAATGGACTGCTTAAGGTAAAACTTAGGTAAATTTTATTTCTCAATTTTTTCCCATCCATAAATCGTATATGCCTTATGTTGATGGGGAGTCAAATTATATGTGCATGCATTGATTGAGTATCGATTTGATGCATCTTATTTTTGAATAGTAGTCGCTTGTTCGTACCAAAAATGTGTTATTTTTAAGGTACTTTTACACCTATTTTATGCTCATTATAATTGTATTTTTAAAGTTTTTATTTAATTTTATTTTGTTTTGTAGGTTTGGAATAAATGTGAAAAAATGTAAGAAAATGCGAGGAAAAAAATGGTGAAAATTTCCGGGAATGGAAAATTGGGCCGAATTGAAAAAAAAACGGCCCAAAGCAAAAAGAAAACTGACCGAATTGACAAAAAAACCGGCCCAAAGCAAATGAACCGGGCCAGCGTTCTTTTCTCCCAGGCGTGCACAGCACGTGAATTTTAATCCCCCTCCCCTTCCCTCTCTCTTTCCGCTCTGTTAAGGAAACCCAAAGCCCCAACCAAGAGACCCAGAAAAACCCATCGCCAATTCCTTTTCATCCTCATCTCTTCTCCATCTCCTCTATCTCTCTCTTCGTTCACTGCCAAAATGCCAGCACAGCAACGCCAGCTCACCATCATTCTCAATCATCACCAGAATTCTCGCGTCAAATGCTAGCATCCCTCAACCTCCAACATCCATGCCATCTCTGATTCAAGGGTCGAGATTGAAGGATTTGGGTATAAATCAGGAGCTAGCAGCGATGCCATCGAGGTAATTTTTAGGTAATTTAGGTTTTTAGGTTTAGTTAAGCTTTGGGTTTAGATTTAGGTTTAATTTCGTGTTAGTTTCAGTGATTCAAAATTTGGGGTTGTTTTGGTTTAGGGTTTCGATTTTAGAGTTGTTTCCAGCCTTTAATTTCATGTAATTAGGTTATATTTCATTAATTCTGGGTTGTAATCACAAGAACAGTGTGAAATTTTCAAAAATTAGGCTTGGTTTGAGGTTGATTTTGGTATTTGTTCGAGGCACTGTTTATAGGCTTTTCAATTTTGGCACTCATCTGTTTAAGCATCTTCAATTCTGGTTGTGTTCTGGTATGGCAATTCTCACCATCTCCTGCTGCTGAGTTCATGTTCTGTTCAGACATGTGAATATCGGCTATATGCAGATCTGGTTTTGATTAAATTTCATTCCAGTTTTTCATAGACAAGATAATGGATGATGATTTCATAGTTTAGGGTTTTGATTAAATTGCTAGGCCTGCTGCTCAGTATTGTAGCTAGTTAATTTCCATTTCTATTGGATGTTTTGTGGTTCGAGTTGCACTAATTCTGGCTTGTTCGAGCTCTACTAATTTGCTTTGCTTGTAATGTTGAGTGATGTTGTTAATTCTGGATTGATGATGTTAGCAGAATGATGTTCGATTATGGTATCTTGATTCTGGCTGGTTGATCTGAATGGGTGAGGAATGATGCTGGCTAGTTTTGCTAGTGCTTTGATTTTGGTAAAGTCGAATGGTAAATAGTGTTAACTATAAGTTTTAAATTGCTTTAAATTAGAGGTTAAACAAATTCCAGGTTTTAATTTTAGATGAATAGC
>NCQT01083635.1:1011-16955 GCA_002740465.1 Stenocereus thurberi | reverse complement strand
CAACTTGCTCGCCCAAATTTTCACGCACAACTTCCTCTCTTACAACCTCAATTTCACCCCCATTATGATCGTTGCTACTATTACAGAATTCCACCTCAACCCCAGAAACAGAATCCCCCAAATTTGGCAGATTATTATGACTCTCGTTGTCCTGGGAGAAGAGAGAGAAAAGGGTACTCCTCCCCCTAACGTCGCAGGACTTCCTTTGTGGCTCAAACGACAACCCCAGAAACCCCTCGTTCTTCCTGCCGGAAAACGACTTGGTCCGCCGGAGCTCCGGCAAGAACGAACTAGAACTGGGTCTGCCGCGCAATGCGGGAACACTGTCGGCGTTCTTGGCGGGCTTGAAGAGCGACTTGATAATGGCGGAGGAGGTGGATTTGCGGGCGGAGGAAGAGGCGGCGGAGGACTGGTGGTCTAACACAGCAAGACGCTCGCACAGACAAGACGGGCAGAATCCGGTGAAGTGCTCGGCCGGGTGACGGTCGCAGCTGGTGGAGCTCCGGTGGGGCTGCGGCGGTTGCGGCGGAGGCGGCAGTTGCTCCGGATCCATGCACGACGCCTACTACTGCATTTTCCGGACAGCCATAGAGAAGAGAGAGAAAGAGAGCATTCAAGGAAGAAGAAGCCAAGTAACGGGAAAACGGTGGTAATTTTTTTTTGAATACCTTTTTTTATGTTTTTGTGGGGTCAAATACTTTTGTTTAGGATTGAAAAAGCCTGAATCGACATAATAATCTGATCTAAATTCGACCTCAAATTGATGGGAGAAATTCAAATTCGGTATGAACCAAACCGATCTTTCACCCGATGTCGACACGAGCTTGAAAAATATTATTTTTAATGTCAAATAAATCTCAATTATTTAAAAAATTAATATAAAATTAATTCTCTATTAAATGAGTCAATTTAAACAGACTCATTATTTATCTCTATTATTTTTATTTGCTTTTGGGGTGGGATGCTTTATTTTTATTTTCGGGGCCTTGGGGTTTGGGAAAGTAAAAATAGTATGGTTGCTTTAGGGTCATAATTTGTCAATATTGGGGGGAAATGGGGTTGCTTTTGGGTTGGACTGTCTGATGCTTTAATTTCTTTACCGGGGCACGCGTAGCCACTTGAAAAAGACGGATTCACACTTTCCTTGATTTTTGCTCACTATTAATAATAGTGAATTACTTTCACAAGTACTGTATTAACATTTTTTACGATTATAATTTCACACTGTTCAGTGTTTGGGATTATTCTTTTCATTGTATAATTATTGCTTTGTTCTTTTTCGTTGAGTATACTTGGCAAATGGATCATTCGATCGATATTAACTTCGTTTCAGGTTATGCTTGGGTTAGCAGCACTTCACTTAGAATCGATTTCAGATTAGTTTGTTTTCGGCTGAGGTCGATTTGAGTTGGTTGAATTTTGGTCGAATAAGCTTTTCTTACAGAGAAAAATAAATTCAGTGAAAAATGTTCAGGTCGGGTCATTTTCGATTTGGATTAAGTATTTCGGATGTGATTTGGAGTCGTTCGGTTTGGGTCACTTTTGCTAGGTAGAAAGATTAGCCTCAAAAATTATAATTTCTTGCAACCCTTTGCTTGTATATATAGCTCTTATGAGCATACCTTCTTCTACTTATCATAAATATTTATCATCAACATTGAATACTAATTACCATTTATCAGCACTCATCGACACTTAATTATATTTTATATTCACAATTTTAATCTTGATCAACATCGATCAAGATAATGTGTTTTATTTTGATCCACCGCCATCAAAACCTGCAAGCGGAAGAATCAAGCTTGTCACATAATATTGATGCCAGCTTGGTGTTCATATTCAATGCGTTTCTTGAGCCAAAGGTCGATGATTTGTCTATCTGTGTTCATGTTCTATTCTGACCGAACAATTGGTCAATTATCATGAGTCTTTTAAGCTCTTCAACTCTTAGGAAAGCCTTAAGAACTAGTACGTGTAAAGACTATAAATGAAATATGAGTGGACAGTGATGGATCTTTATAAATAAAATATGAGTGTTCATCTATTAAACTATTTATTTTAAGAGTATCCATATATATAAATTTAGTTCGCTTTAAAATATAGCTCACTATGATTATTTTTTTTTAATTAGTGGTGTCCATAAACACCCCAGCCATAGACATAGATCTGCCTCTGCATAATTTAATGATTTACCTACAATCTTATGTGATCTGTTTTAAAAATTCTAAATTGAAACTCCCCAAAAAATTGTAGAACTTAGTTATAGAAAGTCCACCTGTCTTAGAGCATTCCCAACTCACATTCCAAATTTTGAAACTCCACCTTGCCACATCAGCAAAAATTTTATTTTTTGGAAGTTGCATTCCTTCACTTCTACAATGCATGGAACTTCAACTTGAATTATCATATAAAGTATTTGTTAGGGAAAGGAAAACAAGAAAACTGACCCTTATGGGAGAGAAGAGAAACAGACAAGGGAAGCTGGAGCTTCAGGTTGGCTGGACATTGGACACTCAAATAGGCCTCGCAGACTAGGTTGAGGGAGAACAAGGCGGACAGGCATAGTGTGAAGAGAGAGAGAAAAGGAGCTGAGAATGAAAGAGGGAGGGGTAATTGGGCCACGGTTATTGGGTCGGTTCTTCTTCTTATTCTTCCCTCCACTTGATCCAATATTAATCAGTTGAGCACTATTTATTTTTCTCAAGTTTTTCCCAATTCCTATAAAATAAATAAAATAATATTAAAATTCTAATTTAATCATTTATTTTGGAGTAAATAATAGATAATGAAGGGTATAAATTAACTCAATTTCTAGTTGAATAGTTTACATTATTATGTGCTATATTCTTTTATACAAATTATATGTAAATCTGTATAGTTTTATTGCGAGATCATACAGGTTATAGAAGATTTATTGTTCTTCATAAGAATGCTTGGGTTATTTTGCATACTACAACACAATTGGATTCATATGTAACACATGTATTATATTGTTCATCATGTTTTGGACACTTTATTTTTTAATTATTGAGCATCTCATTATAACATTCTCTACAGCCGTATGGTCATCTATCAGTGTATGCAATTATCAATAATTGTATAGATAAACCATGAGTATCTGTTATGAAGTCTCGACGATACCATGAAATAGAATTATCTATCACTCTTATTGCATCAGTTAGTTGGAAGGAGGAGGTATATTACTTATGAAACACTGATGTTAGGTACATTAGGTACACAAGATATAATTGTAATCTTCATGATATCATTGCTAATCAAATTATTACTAAGAACTTAATTTTTAAAGTAGGTACAAAAAGAGAATGTGAATTCTTCGTCATTGCTACTACAAATTAACGTATTATCATGTCATTTAGCATAATTTTTAGTTTTATTTTGACTACCTACAATCTTTGTCATACTTTACATCACGTCTTTCATAATCATACGTTGTTTTAATTATTGAGTTTCAATGGTCATGTATAAAAGTGCTATCTAATCATATTTTTCAATAAATTTAAGTATCATTTTCTAAATTACAATATTAACTTTGTCTACAATTAACATTCATTGATTATTTTGACTATATATATACCTACTGTAATATGCACCGTGCAAAGTACGGGTCCATACTAGTTACATATAAACTATTTGTTATCCAACAACTTTATAACACATGTATATTTTTTTGAGTCCCAAAAAAAAGGAAAAAATTAATTTTGAAGCAAAAGAAATAATAAAATAAAGGAATAAGGGAAATGCAAGAAAAAACTCTACCCCATTACTTTGTGGGTGTCATTTCATGAAACAAGTTGGTTACAACAACAAAAACACTTGCGTGTAAAACTTGGAAGGGTCCCATTAAAACTCATTTCAGTGGTTGCGAATGGCCTTACAGAAGCCCCAAAAGCTAGTGGCCTCATGAATATCCACACATGTAAAGAGGGATAATATGAACCTAATTAAAGCAGTTTTAGCAATGATAAACACATAGAGAGAACCAATGACACTAATTAAAGTAGTTTTAGTCATGAATATCCCCATGTGTAAAGAGGGATAACATGAACCTAGCAATGATGGCCCAAATTTGACTAACTGGGCCGTGAGTTAAAAAGGAAGTTTGGCAAATTCAATGTCAATGCACTTTTATATCATACCATGAATTCCATTTGTAGGTGCATCTAGGGCAATTTGAAACAGAATTAGGATTACTCATCCTTCAAAATGAGTGCCTTGCCCTTTAATTCTTTAATTTTTTTGCTTAATTTATGTAGTTCATTGTTTTTTTTAATCTCTCATACTATATATTTATGCATGTGGATCTAAAAAAAATTAATCAGTCACAAAATTATTATATACGCTTATACAGCCAATTCAGTGTCTAGCTTGTAGGTGTATATTTAGCACAATTTAGAAGGTCTTTCTAGACATACAAGTTTAAGCAAGATATAGGCAGCGAGCATACAACACGAATTTGAATTATTGCTGGAAACTTGAAGGCATTAGAACCCTTAATTTCTTGATGGTTGAATACCATACTAGTCGAGCCTTTTTTATTATTATTTTAACAGAACATGAGTTTGAAATTGTTTTATAAAATGTTGATATTACATGTGAATTTTTTATTATTCTTTTGCCTTGTTTCTGGGGGGAGGGGGAGTGCAACTAAAAATATAAGTAGCACCAGAAAAATTCGAGCTCTAATTCAATTTGGCGTATCACCAGCATTGTATGCGAAGAACGCCATGTGGGTTGAATACGTATCACCCTCTTCACTCGTAACCATGCTAAAACAGCAACAGCAAGGCCCTCGAGATGAACTGATCCTGAGACATTTTTTGGGGTCGGCTTGGGTCAGGTTCGTGTATCACCTAGTAAACACAGGTCTGATTTAGACTCTATTGTCATGCTGCATTAACTGGGGGGAAAGTTGTTTGATCTGCAAAGATAGTGGCTACAGGCTGGTAGGAGTTGCTTAGAATGAAGATATTATAGCATCAACATTCTGGTCCAAATGCCCTCGCTATCTGCAAATACAAAATCATGTCTATGAGAACTGAAAAAACACAGAAGAATTTAAGAGGCATCGAAGAATACTGCTAATCGCTTGTGCATCAGTTTGACAGCCACACACCAACAAACGACACAGCACAGCAAGAGAAGTGTTGCTCGAACAATCACCAGCACTTCTGTTGAAGAGAATAAGTAATGCTGAGGAGCAAAGCGACAGATAAGAAATAACAAGGAAACAGATCTATCAATCATCCAAAAGTGCACATAAGAAAGCACATTATGAGCAATGTCAAGTTTCGACGAACTTGTTAAATGTAAGCGACAAGTAGAACAACAGTCTTGATATCATGCTGAATGTTCGCGACAAGCTAGAATGCACGAACGCATAAGCAAACTCCATATTTTCCTAGAATAGGCAGAAGCTTGAAAGCTACGAGACAGACATACAATTTCAAAAAGAGAAGCTATCTATATTAGGTAAAACAGTTTCACTGTAACAAACAGAGATCCTATGAACTGAACAATATTGATGGCCAGAATTTGAGTAACGATGTTACCACTGAGGTTCTATTTAGCCATCTTAGGTGTTTTGGCTGAAAATAGGAAGAGATACATATGATAACAATTTGTCGTATGGAAAACTTTTAAAATATTGCTTTGAGTTTATTACCTTTGTCTATCAAACTATTTTCAACTTTTAGAGTATTTTCGTGAAACTTTTTGTATGAGTTCATTGGAATCGGTTCCTATACGGGTAATTATGTCTGTAGAGGTAAGGCTAAACCCCACGAAAGCAAAACAGTAGAGCACGCATAGAGAGTTGTTGTCTTTAGTTTGGTGTATGTAGAAATAAACTCAACTATTCATTAGGAATCCAAATCAACTGACTCAACACCTTGATGGAGCAAGATGTAGGTGAAGGAGACTCCGCGCAAACATGAATAACCCAAGAACTCTGACATTTCAATGCTACCTCGCACCATGGGGTGTTATATGTACACTTTTATCTGCCTGCAAGACTGTTAATTAAATAAATAGGGTAAGAACTAGGACCAAATGTTCAATTAGCTTACTTAAAGGGGTAAAGATAATAGGCATAGAGACAGGCATCCAGAAGATAATAGGCCTTTGCTGTTTTCCTCCCAAGAATTTACTATCCTTTCTTTGAGTGCTATTATCCCCTTCTCTTTGAAGTATCTTTTTGTCCAATGATAAAAGAAAACCTTATATTTTTTTCTACATGATTTCTGTTGGGTCCATGCCGAAAAGTTGGATAATGAAAGTCACATATGAGTTGAACACAAGTTGACCGAAAAACTTAAGCTATTGGGCCTTGGGACCAACTAATATATAAACTACTCACTCGAGTACACCTTTGGAGATTGAGTAAGAGCAAAAAATAAATTTTCCAACATCGAAAGTTTTCTTACTAGATCAGTCCAACAAAAGTGGTGATTTCCTTTGTTTCTCCTCCCTACTTTCTTTCCAAATTTATTTATGTGATTACACTCTGATTTTTCATTTCTTACGCGCTTAAGATCCAACATGTTAATCATTATTCATTAGTCATTACACACAAGATGCTCATTTGAGTAAGTGCCTGGTAAGGTGGGGGTTTAGCTTTAGGAGAATATGTTCTAGCAAACGCAATTCTAGGATCCAGAAGCCCCTTGATCGAACCCTTCAAATGGGCACCAGAAATGAAGTTTTTGACAAGAAAAAGATTTGATTTTGATGGGATCCCATGAATTTTGGTGGACCTCCCTTGATGGGGGTGAGAGAATTTGTTGGGTTGGGAAATAGGATTTGGTGGGTGGTGTAGATAGTGACTGAAAAGACCTAAAACAGTGAGATGGTTGAGAATGAGACACGGATTTGGGGATTTCAGAGATCAATTTGAGAGACAAAAGTTTCTTCATTTTTGTGGATTTTCAGAGGATTTTAGGGTTTGTGGGTTTAATCAAGAAATTGCTAGCTACTGTCACGCAACTTTTGGAGGGAAAGGAGCCAACAATTTGTTGGTTGCGAGATATGAGGCAGTTGAGAAGTTCGGGAGATCATAAGTTTTTTTTTTTTTTTTTTTTTTTTTTTTTTTTAAGCAAGAAAAAAGAATAATTCATTGGTCATTTATAACCCGTTAACACGATGCTTTCAAGGCATATTTGACTAAAATAAATATAATTTTTAATAATGGCAAAATCATATCTTAACCTGAAAAATATTAACTTGAAACACGTTGGTTGTTGGTCTTCCCACTTTCGTTGTTTCTTGATATAGTTTATGGAAGATATTCACAGATCTGTTATTATTTTTTGACTGAGATTGNNATGCTGATCTAGCACTCTTGGGTGAGATACTCTTCCAACACCAAAGACTATATTTTAAATGCCGAAATCCATGGAAAAACCGCTTCAACACATATAATTGAGCAATCCCTTCCAAATTCAGAGTCACATAAAAAAATAAACTACAAAATAAACTCTTACAATTGGAAAGACTACAGCTAAAACTACAAATAATACTAATATTAGGACAAAGAAAAGTTGGAAATGGTCAGTTCTTCATCTTCAGTTTGTAAAGGAAATTGCTACTTCCTGATGATGACAATGGTGGAGAGAAGGGTTGGAAATAGGAGAAGAAAACCGCTGCTTTTCTGAGAATATCCATGTAGAGCCAAGATCACAAGTTTGATCATACATTTATTTCTCGTACATATATTTTCATTGTTGGACTGAGAAAATTATTATCAACGCAAATTCTAATATCCTCTTAGCAGCAAATGTCGATTCTTATCTGATGTATTATGACACATTGAGACCTCCTATTCACAAAATACTTATACTTGAAAAATTATTAAGTGTCGCATAATAATCATTTGTACCTATGCGCCTTTATCATGCATTTGAATACACATCGTTTCAAAAATATATGATTTACGGATTTTGCTTCCAGAAGGAGTTCACAAGGCATTTTGCGTCCAGTTCCCATGATTGATGATTGCTAGCTTTTCAATGCCATTCATTTTCATTTTATTATCATTATACTTTTGGGAGCAAAGTAATTAGCTTCTCAATCTCATTACAGCATGTATCAAAATGCCATTCGTCTCTGCTTGACGCAGAAGAACAATGTCAGACTCTTTTGAAGATTCACAGTGTCACTTAAACTGGTGTTCGGCATATATCCAACTCACTTGAGAACCCTACCAGTTCGGATTTGGGGTAAAACCCGATTTTTCATTTCTCTACTGGAAGAAAACGTGGAGCATTACATCACTGCAATCAAAATGTAGAACCAGTAGATAGAAAATAAGCTTCGCTTGCCAAGCTATGTGGATCCAGATGACATATCGGTAACAAATGCATTGTCTAGTGATGGTAAGAGCATAAGAAACACAGTGAACTAATGCTCCCAAACAACGCACTCATAACAAAGTCTTCACGATGTTAGTTTCCAGCATTGGGTCCTTGCAACTGCCTCCTCACCAGTGCAGTATAGATGCCATCCTTGTTCAGAAGCTCGTCATGAGTGCCACTTTCAACCACCTGACCATCGGATATAACAGCTACCACATTTGCACTTTTAACGGTAGAAAGCCTGTGTGCAATCACTAGCACTGTTCTTCCATTCATTAACCGGTCCATGGCATCCTATCAGTGTTTAAAGAGAAGTCTCTTGTTATCAAAATTTAAAGGTTTATGCAAAAAGAAACCTAAAATTACGAGAAGATAGAGTAAATATGAACCTGCACAAGGTATTCGCTTTCAGCATCAAGGGCGCTCGTGGCTTCATCCAAAAGTAATACTTTGGGGTCCATCAGCAGAGCTCTGGCAATCGCTATTCGCTGTTTCTGACCGCCTGAGAGTCTAACTCCACGTTCTCCAACATGAGTTTGATATTTCTCAGGAAACTTAGATATAAACTCATGTGCATTTGCCATTTTCTACAATATTGAGTTAAGAAAAAAGTTCAGATGCAAATGACATGATATCATGGTTTATGAAAAAATAGGTCAGTATTCGGTAGAAATGCATCTAACAGCAGCATTCTCTATCTCAGCAATGCTGGCCTTGCCATTTAGGCCATATGCTATGTTTTCTTCAATGGAGCAGTTGAAGAGTGTGGGCTCCTGGCTTACAATGCTGACCTGTATTGCAGGATCACCATTTAATCAGAAGTTCCATAAACCATAAATATTAAGCTTTGAGAAGCATACACATCCATATGCAATGCATGCAGTTTCCCAAGTGAGGGAATTAGAAAGGTGAAACCCTCTCTCACATTATCTTCCTCCCCGA
The DNA here is from genome assembly GCA_002740465.1 of Stenocereus thurberi. Lineage (NCBI taxonomy): Eukaryota > Viridiplantae > Streptophyta > Magnoliopsida > Caryophyllales > Cactaceae > Stenocereus > Stenocereus thurberi. The sequence goes on along the minus strand of NCQT01083635.1, from coordinate 7,644 downwards.
GGGGCCCAGGGGATACTGGGATTTCATGGATTATGTTAAATCTACCCTTTTCGTTTTATACTGAACTTCACATTAGAAGCACAATACTCGAGCATGAGCAAGATACTTGAACGCTTTGAATTAGGCTAAAGCACACCCAAATTCCTTAAAAACAGGCAAGTCTTATGTACAAACATATATTCATATCAACATTTGTGCCAGGTTCAGAAAACATAGGACATGAAAGTAAGCACCCATCCACCAGAGGGGGGTGGCGAGGGACAGAAGGAGAGAGATGCTCACTTAACTATCTAAAAACTAAATGTGTTCCATCTTCCAGCAGATCATCTTCAATAGGTGTACTTTTTAAGGCAACATCGGATTCCCTCTCTCATATGACTAACTATTATGTAGGGAGTGCCATAAGCCAGCGTTACCTTGCTGTGCAGGTGCTTGTGAGAAATTTCTACCAGAGGAACCCCACCCAGCAAGATCTTGCCCTTGGTAGGATCGTAGAATCTTTCAATCAAATTTGCTATGGTTGTCTGCATCACAGGAAGGACACAAAGGCACAATAATCAATTTCTGCTACACTTTTAGCGATTGCATTAACTCCTTGTTTCAATTTTCTTTTTCAGGGATAGTCCTAGGTATCAAAAGCGACAGAATTGGACATTACCTTTCCACCACCACTTGGTCCAACAAGAGCAACCTTTGAACCAGGCTGCAATTTTAAGTTTATTCCCTGGAATAGCACAATATGTTTCTAAGTATTGCAAGCAGTCTGAACAAGCATGCTGACAAAGAAAGACTGGGCAGTTGTTACCTTTAGCACCATTTGATTAGGCCGTGAAGGATATGCAAACCAAACATCATCCAACTCCACTGCTGCATCTTCCTCGCTAAGAAAGAGGGAAAGGGAGGCAAAAAGATTTACCTCATTGTCAGCAACAGAGAAAGCACATGGCTTGAAAATATGTCCTTGTATTGGAATAAGATTGGAGACACAAAACCGTAAGGCATTATCTTATTATTGAAGACATTCCCTTTCTCACTATGCACTTTTATTTTATTTTGTTTATTTGGGTCTGGGTCTCTTTTTCCTTTTCCTTTTCCGTTTCCTTTTTCATAACTTTTGGGTGGGGACGGGGAAAGAAGGCATCGTTGTTTCTGCTAAATATTTGCAAGAGCTCGGGAGAAATCGTTTTAAAGGGAAATTTAATTTTGCAAAGCAGGCGCTCAATTGTTGCAAGAGATCTAGAAACATGCAGCAAAACACAAAAATAAGTTGATCTCAAATATCTCAATTGAGTCTTGATTGATAGTTAAAATGGGAATAATCAGGAAAATGAAGTATAATGATGAGTTAAAGAGTTTGATGAACACACCCTAAAGGACACCTAGATCCTGACTTCTGCAAAGATGATGTACGGTCTAGAAGTTGGAAAACGCGTCTACTGGCTCCTGCAGCTTTCATGACCACTGTGTATAATGAAGACAGTCCAGATATGGATGATCCCACTGCAAGTAAAGTAGCGAAAATGATGCAAATTAAAAGGGGGGAAAAAAAGAATCCAGAAGCATAACAAAGAAAATTTAACACAGATAAACATCCTAACTGATTTAGGTTAACAGCTCACATATATTTATAGCAATTGTTTCTGTTTGGATGTCTAGAGCTTCATGATCGATAATAGGCAATTGAAGGCAATACCTGTCAGGCTATAAAGAATGAAAGACGTTAAAGCACCAGGTGTCATCCCATCAGAACCATTGATCGTCAGGACAGCACCATATATGACCACTACAATTACTGATAGGGTAGATGCAGCGTTCAGCCCTCCAAAGAACATTCCTGCCACTTGCTATAACCGCCAAAATCAGATGCCAAAAGCCACTAAAAAGAGGACAAAACTGTAACTCATAAGAGAAACTTACAGCTTGTTTAAGTCCCAAGTTCAATGTCTCATCCACTTTCTCAGAGTAACGTGCAATCTCATAGTCCTCTTGGGCAAACGACCTTACTGTACGGATAGCACCAAAAGACTCCTGGAGAGTAATAACAGAGTTAGAAATTGCACAATTGCTTGCTATGGAAGAACAAAAACGATCCTCATGTTTTCATTCACAATATTTTAAAACCTTCCTCTACCCTCCAAATTACCAACAAGTTAATCAGCAAGGCCAGCACCCAGTGTGGATGAACAATTGCAACTGTCAAATGACATATAAAAAATCGTGCATGCACAACATCTGTCTTGTGTGGTTCTAGAAACAGCCTCTGTGATTCAGACACCACAGACAAGCAGAAAGGCTGCATACATTTTCGCCTCAACATACTCAAGCTAACTCAACCATGCCAGGAGTTGGGGTGTCAACCTAAGTGTCATTGGTCTCAGCAGGGGCAGTTCATGCATTGGATCATAACTCATGTTTCTTGCAAGTAAGATGTCGAACTCCGGTTAGTGCCCTTTCAACCAAGAGTTTGAAGGACCAACCTAAATGCGACTACTATGTGTCAAGCTCCAGCCTAAGGTGAGGGACTAGGATAATGACATGAAAAAATTGTTGTACGTACCTGACAAGTAGACACTTGTTGCCTTTATTTAGCATTTTATTTTTGGTTGTACATTCGAATGCTACCACAGAATGAAGCCGCTAATTCTTTATTTTGAACTTTACCTTACTCAAAGAACATTAAATAGTCGATGACAAAGAGTTTGGAAGAAATTGAATGGTGGACAGTTCAATTAAAGCAACTCAGTGTATTAAGCAAACTGGCTGCAACAAACCTCAGCAATGGAAGAAGCTGCTGCAGCTGCAGCCTGAGTCTTGTGCGCAAGATCACGGAGAAAGCGACCAAATTTACGTACTGCAATAGAAATTGGAGGCACAACAACCATAGCCAATACTGCACATGAAAATGGAGCAAGTATACATTAGAACAGGCAATTAGGTGCAATTGTAAAAAGCAGAAATGCGTATAGACTCAAGCTTGTTCTTACATGTCAGTTTCCATGATGTGGCAAACATAAAACCAAGACCAATAAATACGGTGGCTAAATTTCTCATGGCCTCAGAAAGATTAGTCGTTGCAGCATTTTTTATGATTTGTGTATCTTCAGATAGCCTACTCAATAGCTCACCCGTTCGAGTAACATCAAAAAAGGCTATTTCCTGAAAGCAAAGAAGGAAACTAAAATTAATTTATCACCAAGACAACAACAGAGATCCAAAGTCCCTTTGTCACTGGGCAAATAAGAAGAAAAATGAATATTATACAGAAATAGATTGGATGACTGCTTCACCTGATTAATCAGATGCGAAAATAAGTTCTTCCTGAGCCTTGCAACAACTCTTTCACTTGCAGAATTAAACAGCCATGCACGAACAGCTGTGCATAATGAACTGAAGAGGGGAGGGGGGAGTACAAAGATTCGAGGATCAATTAAATTGCTTGAGCATTACATCTTAGCACGAATTGTGCAATCAGCTGTGGGCTATGTGAAGGATGCCTCTAGCAATGGAGTAGTAGTCGTACTATTTGGGGTAGCAAATACTAAAATGCCCTGACGCTGAGCATATTCAGTTAATTAGTCTTCTGACAGCAGTCTTACCCAATAATAACAATCAGAAAGATCGCTAGTATTGTGCTTTTGACCGCTGATAAAGCTCTAGCTTTCTGCTCTGCTGTGCTGATGTCCCCTGACACAATATCTATTATTTTTCCGCCAAATTTCGGCTGCAGGAGGACCACTAAGATGCTTAGTGAATGAACACATCTTATTGCTAAATCATATTCGTGAAGCTAAATGCTAATGCAGACTTACAACTAACATGTTTGAGGTGGCTGCAATGAATAGAGCAATAGTAGCAACTACTAATTTCCCTGCATCAGGCTTTGCCTACAAATTAAGAAGCGATTAATTAATACAGTAGAAGGACAAAAGAGGAGTCAGAAGGGCTGTAAATTAATGCAAAGGAACTTCAAATTAATATACTTACAAGTGCAAGGACTCTACAGAATCCAACATTCGCAGCCTGAACAATCCAGGGGATTGAATCATGAACTCCATTTGAAACAACTTACCATTCAAAGAATATGGCACGAAGAAGAAGAAGATAAACTTTATAAAGGGGGAATGAAACAAAGCCAGCTGGCCTTACCGGTACTGTATCCCCATTCTCCAGGTCAGTTACACCACCTTCTGCATTAGTATCATACCTCTTTCTGCCAGCCTACAAGGAGGGGGGGGGGAAATAACCCTCAATAATTACTAATGCACTTTTGTTTCAGAGGTCAAACAGGATCTTACGATGCATGCAAATCATAAAAGTTGAAATTGGTTTATATTGAACTCCAAAGCAAAAGGTTGTTCTTAAATTTACCACCGCCAAAAAAAAAAAAAGATTCATTTCTAAGGACACAAGGGATTAGCATTAGGACTGCATAATCCAACAGTCGAATCACGAAATCAAACATGAGCCTCTCATGTTGTAGTTATTATGCACAACTGCACAAGGTACTGATCACAAAGTATGAATCTTCTTCACAGCTCGCCTAAAAAGCATTGATATACTCCAATGCAGTACATATTTCAGCAAGGGTTGGGAACATGAATGGCATCATTTGGATAAATTGGCATTTTAAATAATAACAAGAATAAGCCTCCACACAGCAAAAACAGAACACCTACGACACAGCCATCTCTGCATTTGCAAAATGATTGTGGCATTGGACCGACTCTTCACTACATAACTATTTGCACATAGGAGTATCACATCATTGTATTCTTACACCAATCTCAAGCAGGAGGTCTTAGAGTATGATGATTGGTACCCATATTGGAATGCAGCCATCACTGGAAGCTCACTTACGTTGCTTTCAGATTGTAGGTAACAAATTTCCTCGAAGTTCAAACCATCAAAAAGTTCGGACCACAAAGCACTCATATCAGCCAGCAATTGAAGTTACAAACACAGAGGCATTTGCTCATACATGTAATAGGCAGTACGAAACAAGACGTATACACCCAACATCGAAGCTTAGAACTATCAATACAGGACAGTCATAAAAAACAAAAGCATCAAAAATCCTTCCTAAATGATGACATTTCGAAAAAGCCACTAATTCCCATTTTGATTATCAAACAAACTTCTACCGAAAACAGAAGTATTCACAAACCCAAATGATAAAAACAACAAAAACGACAACCCCGTCCGATCCTTCCGATGGCGGGAAAATGGGCAAAATCAAAGGGCAAAAAGGAGGAAAATTTACTTGTCGATTGAGAAGAGGAACCCTTTCTCCTCCGCCACCACCGCCAAATCCATGCCCATGCCCTCCAGAATTCATTGTTTTCTTTTCTGGGTCTTTACAGCGTTGGACCAGGGTACCGAATCACCAAAAAGACTGGTGAGATTCTGGGGGTACTATGTTCGTATATATAGCAAGACACCCTTTGTTGATCCACTGTGAATCGTAGCATAGTCGTTAGTCCACTATCAAGCCTTGGAGGACTTTCAGGACAACACGGCTAGAATGTGAATGTGAATGTGAATGTGAATGTGAATGTAAGACAAAGTTTGAATCTTTAACTCTTTGGGACCACTGAAATTAGTGGGCACCAAGGAACAGAACAATTGAGCTTTCGTCATGGAACACGTCCTCCATTATGATGCAATTGCAACCTGCCCACGAGGCCACAACCAATGGCAAATAAATGGGTTTACTCTTAAGCTCATCTTTTTGATTTTTGTATTTTTTTGTTTGTTTGTTTGGGAGGATGAAATTTAAAGATGAGGCTTAACTATGTCTGTAAGATTAGTGTTTAACTCTAGCATCGGCTTCTATTTTTGTATGAGTGTTTGCATGAATAAGACTGCTTGGATTTGAACTTTTCAATTCGGTTAAAAGAAACCCACATTAAATTAAAGTTATTGTTGTTTGGACAAAGGAGACATAAAAATGTGAAGAAAAAACAAAAATGAATTATTATACAAAATCCATTTTTATTTAATCATTGCAATTCTTATTGTCAAGGTACTCACCCAATTTTACAATATATGTTTCATATCTTGTTTTATTAAACACCACCGTAATTAAACTAAAATTAATTAAAGTATCGAACTATATATTAAAAAGTTGCTTAATATCAAAGAAGTAGTTCATCTCTTCCAAGCTCCAAGTCAAACAAAAATTAAGAGTCTGTTCATTTTCAGCATGCTAAACCTGTTATTTGCTGCACATACACCAACCTGTTCCTCCCTACTCAAGTCTGCTCAAGCTCTCTCTCGAAATACCCTCAATCTAATCAACCTACTACTATCCGCTGCTACTTGCTCCAACTTACTTTGACTCATTAACTGCTCCTGCAAAATTCTCAAAACGGACGGAATCTAAACAAGCTATCATTTACGAGTTCAACACCTAAAATCCACCTTTACCAGCCGCCTGCCCAGTAGCATGAAGGAAGTCATGAGTCAAGGAGGGCTATTGGGCTTGACTGCTATCCGGGCTGGCTTAGATCATGGAGGGGCGCTGCTAATAGAAATGGGTTAACTTTTGTAGGTGGGCTAGCCCTTTTCACACCTTGCAACTATCATAGGATATGTGGACATCTGGTGGGCCCTTTCATGGGCCGAAGCCTTTAC
>NCQT01083614.1:10754-23010 GCA_002740465.1 Stenocereus thurberi | reverse complement strand
TAGAGAATTTGGGGGGACGAATAAAGAAGTGAGGAGTTTTGAGAAATTATAAGATGAGGACAGAGGTACTTCCTTGGGAGTTAAAAAAGGTATTATAGATCAGATTGGTGAGTATTTTTCGAAAATTGTCATATTTTTTAGTACACATGCATGCTTCAAAAAATAGTTTTTTATTGGATAGCCATGGATTGGTTTGTCATTGGATCAAAAAAATACTTCTTAAAGTCAACGATGGGATATTTCGCCACTAGCTATTAAAATATTCTGACACTGTTCTTTTTTATACGATGGATGTCCATTCTGTCATTAATTCCATCGATGGTCTCCGCTAAACAATTTTTTAATATAGTCCGTCGCTTATGGGAGGTGAATATGTTCCGTCGCCAAATTGCGTTGCTATTTGAACTTTTTTTAGTAGTGAGATCAGCTACCTTGCGTTACCCTAGAGAATTGTACGTCCAAAAACAAGTATGAAAACCCAACCCAAAAAAAAACCCTCAACAATTTCAAAGAATTTCCTTGCCTTTGGTTTCTCATTTCACGATTAGACATCTCTCTCTTCTTCTTTCGCTCGTCTCCCTCTCATTCTCTCATCTTTTGACATGCTTTATGGGTTTGTCTCTTCCTATAGATTTAGTTTTCTATTTAAAACTTCAATTCCAAGTAGAAATTTGCTAGCAATTTATTGATGCACTCACAATTTCACTCATTCATGTAGGAAAATATTGAAAAATCAATGACAAAATGAATGTTGACAAGAATGATGTGTCTTGGATAATCACTAATTTGAAAGTGCTTTTTGGTTGACAATTAGTGCAAATCGATCTAGACAGTCACTCCACAATGTTCCTTTGCACCTTTAAACGCATGCACTCATGGCCAAAGTTTTGGAATATGCAAAACTACAATTGCGTAGAAAAGGAAGAAGAATAAGGAGATAGAGTACTTTTCTATGTATCGATACATTGGAGAAGGAGGTTATTTAAGGAGCAAAAATATGACTGTTATAGTAGANNAAGTGGCTGAAAAAGGAAGAGATAAGGTTTGGAAATTAGGAGGTTGGTTCTTCTTCTCCCAATTATCCATTGTAGTGATAGAAGGGGAAAATCTACAGTGATGGTTACATTAACTAAGACAAACCAAAGAATATAGCCCATAACCATTGGCAACAGTGCGACAATGCGGAATAGGCGGGCGGGCGTGATGTGTGCATGTGTAGTGCACAACATAATACTCCACATTACCAACAAAACCAAACCTAAAGACAATGCATTAAGTCAAATAAAAGTGGGAGCTTATACACATCACAAAAGACTTCAAAACTATTTATGTGAGACAAAGGTCACTATAAAAAAAGGCCATATAGAGACGAATTCAGCGACGAAAAACGACAATTTAGTGATAGATTTTTGAATTCGGCAACGGAAATGAACTGTCGCATTTTAGGTCGTCGCTGAGGAGGCAATGATGAAATTATGAAATTTCGTCGCCATTTGGCGACGGAATCGACAACGGATATACAAAGATGGCGGGAACTCAAGGCGCAAGTGGGCTATGCAGTCTACATTCCGCCACCATCAGCGACAGAATTAGTGATGGAATTTCTGTCGCTAATGATGATCGAATGTATATTCCGTCACCAGCTCACTATTATGTAATTTTTTGCCCCATAGCAGATAATTCGTCGCTCGTCCATCGCCATTTTTGCCTTTTTTAAACAAAATTTTTGTTTTTGCAAGTATCCCAAATTACAGTACATCTCATTTCTTGCAGGAAAATACATCGAGGATATTCAACAACTCACTCGATACCAATGCTTCACTTAAAGCGTTTTCAACCAATCTCAATCCACAAACAAGCCAAACATCACACACAAACCGAATTCTTTCAAGTGTCTCATCATAATTTGAATTACAAGTTCATGCAATTCTTGAAAATATAAGTTTACTTAACGATGCCATGGTCAAGTGTACATATATAAGAAAGGAATAGAGAAGGGAGAAGCAAGCAACTCAGGAATCAATCATCGAGATGAGTATCATCATACTTTTTGTTAGGAGAAAAGTTTTATTATTTATAGACCTCAAGTGCAAGGTGCATCATTGAGTACTCGGAGTGTTATCCGCAGAGAGTTGTGTTTCAAAATACCAAAACTAACTAAAGCATCTCAAGCTAGGCAAAACAGAAGAGATAGAAAAAAGAAGTAAACTACTAAAACAAAAAAAACAAAGACTTCGATTATGATTAAATCTAAGATAAACCAACTAATCAAGTCAAACCTTAACCTTCCCAAGTTACACTAGTATTCAAAGATTGTCGATTATATCATTAAAGACTGCCCAAGCCTTCTCTCAAGGGTCATGAGCTAATCTAATTGTTCTAACCTCCTATTTTCATGGGATTAGCTCAATTAAACTACGAGATTGACAACTCTTAACCTAGATGGCGCCCGAGACTAATTTCATGTCCGAATCCCAGCTATTCTCTTTACCCACACTAGATAATCAACATCACCTCTCAGTATAAGTCGAATGCCCCAAACACGGATGAAAGCTCTTTCAAGCATTTAACCGAACATACAGGCATGAAAGAAAACTCTAAATTCTAGCATAAACAAGGTGGGTAAAGGCCTAAATAAGATCAATTAGCTATCAGGAGGCTAAATCACAATCCAAAATCATAACTGTAATCACTAAATGTCATAAAAGCATTTAAACCAAAACATTAACATAAATATACGAAATAGAGAGAGGAAGAGAAAAGAGAACTTATACTTGATTGAATTGAAGATTGAATCCACAAGCTTGAATTAGAAATACTCTTCTAATCTAACCTAATTACCCTAATTTATTCCCCCTAATGGGGTTTGAGAATGGGAGGAGAAAGCCTAAATCGCCTCTCCTCCTCTCAAAAGAGCCCCCTAATGGAAAGCCTCAAAAAGCGGCTTTTATCGTGAAAATTGGGAAGTGGCACGGTCGTGCCACCTGCATGGGGTGCCCATGCCACCATGGCATGATCGTGCCACCTGGCATAGGGCCCCCATGCCAAATCTCTGGTTTGGTAGAAACTCTCCCCACTGCTTCTTTCTTAGTTCCCAGGGCTTCTTAGACTTTTGTTCTTCCTTGTAATTCATTCCAAAGCTATGCTGTTTATTAAAACCAAGAGATTTCTCCTGAAAGTACGACAAATAGCTTTATAAGCACAATCGAATCAAAAGAAGTAAATTTGACCCTTTCTCATCTATATTTGACATAAAAACAATGAGAAATAGGGATCAAATGGAAACTAAAATGACGTAAAATAGGGGTTCATCACTTTTCATCCTTATCCTCATCCTCATTCTCTTCATTATGCTATGAAGGATTTATGAATAGAGGTTGCGATCCCGAACCGGAGGCTTGTTGCATTTGAAAAAAACTGCTATTTGCTGATAGAGGGAACAACTTGGGATAGAGCCAACACTTATTGAGTTATTTGCTTGCACGCACAAATTTTATGGCAAAGAAGATGGAGCTTGGGTTAATAAAAAATCACAACAAACATACGTTAGTTATTCTTGATGGTAAATCTTAATTAGTGATTCATACACTTTTATTAGGCATGATATATTTGATTTATTGCGAATGTTGTGATATCATAGGAATCATTTGTACAAGAATTTCAAAACATCATAAACTCTTAAAGGGAGCTTGAATGGCAATTCATAAGATCCATCTCAATCACTTTCAAATCCAAACAAATTGTGGGTGAAGGCATATACGAACAAAAAGGGTCGTATTTATGATATTGAAGATGAGGCCGTCAATAAGAAGAAATCCTCTTACTTCAGTCTCTCTTAACGAGCCGATATAGTAAATTTAAACATTATTTGTATTTGAGTCATTAATAAAAAAATTATGCACAACGTTACTCTAGGATGAGTTAATTCATTCCCACTAATGTATACTTCATATACATGATTTTAAGTAGGTATAGGTCAAGTGCTATCCCAACAGGAGTTGAATACTTTAACGAGTATGATAACCAACTCGGGGGGTGATCTTACTTCGCAAGCTAAAATGTATCGGATGCTTATGGAGAAATATAAGTGATTAGAGGAGTTAAACCAAATGATGAGTATGAATGTGCCAAATAAATTCAGAAAAACACATTAACCACCACAATCAAACAAATAACTAGAAAAAGTTGTAAGATGTATAGTTAGTTACCAGACACCTCCTACGCTCATGCATAGGGATCGAGCCACGAGTGTGGAGAGATGGTCCAGGATTAGCGGGATCTCCAAGTCAATTTTTTTTTTGGCTTTTTCACATAATTTCTTGTATGCTTCGTTTGCCCAATGTTGATGAGGTCCTTCATTGCTTATCACCGAGCCAAGTAGTGTTGAGCGAAAAAATCAGGTACCCAGTTGCGAACTGGACCCACCGGGTACCCAGACCCGGTTGAACTGGGTTTGCAACTGGTTCCGATGTTCGGGAACCAGTTGCAACTAGGTTCGGAGTCGGGTCCTGAAAACTTGGAATTGGAGCCGAACCTGTTACCTGGTTATTCGGTCCAATCAGTTTTTTTTTTTAAGTGTCTGAGTTATTTAGTTATCTGTTGACATCAGGTATTGTTCTTTCGATGCAGTCATGATTTCTGACTATACCTTGATATTAATAAATCTGTTTGTTAATATATAATATTATGAGAAGATGATTATTTTTTTTCACTTGGCTAAAATGAAATGCTATTTATTAGCTAACCAATTGGACTTTAATGTATGGTGAATATCTAGATGCTACTCTATTAAGTTTGATTTTGAACGATCGATTAGCTGGTTTTTTGGGTGTATTAGTTCTCTCACAAAGTCACAGCCATAAGCCAAAAATTTAAATAAAATGAAATAAAACAAAATAGGACAAAATTTGGAAACGGATATCCAATTTTCAACCTGATCCAAACCGGTTCCGATACCGGGTACAAAAATCCTGGACCCAGTTCCAACTGGGACCGGGACCGGTTTCATGAAAATGGATCGGGTATCTGGTCCTACTCAGCCTTAGAGCCAAGTAGGCTGCTTGTTGTACTTTCATGCTTTGCTAAGAAAGTCTCCAAAATGTGCATTGCCTCTATTTTCAAAATTTTTCCTGATTTGATTCTTCTGGTTCGGATCGCAAGTGAACCACTTTTGCAAATAAGAAAACAACAAATGCATCAAATAATGCCATAATAATGAATCAAACATATACAAAGTGTTAATATGTAGTCACTTTAATTATCTTAAACTCTCTAAACCATAAATCTCGAACTTGTTTAAGCACTTTACTCCAAGAAGGCCTAGGTGCATCATATTTGCCTTGGAAGATCAGAGAAATCCTACTAATAACACCTTCATTTAGGAGAAACCTATTTCAACAGAAAATATCAAATTAACACGACATTACGTAAAATACTTGAAGTACAAAACATATAACAATTTTTCCATTTACCTGTTACCCTTTGGCACAATGTATGTCTTTGTTCGAGTGCTTCTATGACTAAACTGTGCTTTAAAATCTGCAGTTCTAATATTTTGTTGGGACTGGTTAGAGTTAGGGTCAACACCTTGGGGAGTGGGGCTGGCAGTGTTGGCAATAGGGGTGTTAGCTGGAATGTTATATGCAAATTCTCGAAAAATGAATGTCTGGTTAGGGATGTATGGGGTATGAGGAGGGAAAGACCCCAAAGGAACTGTCCCAAATTAAGTAAGGATTATGCTAAGAGCACTTGGTGTGTGAGGTGTTTGGGAGGAAGATGAATGAATGTGCTTTGCACTGGGATATGAACTGGAGCTCCTACGCCCTCTTCCTCGACCTCGAGTAGAGGACTTACTTCAACGGGGGTGGAATCCATACCTGAAATATTTGATGACAAATGCAAGTCCAAATAATGATTGTATATATCAATAATTTAGTGACACAATACAATAGTTAGAACATCAAGTTTCAAAATTAACATATATAACAAAAGTACACTGATACACATTTGAGTTGCAATGATAGTAAGCATTGAAATATATAACAATTCATAAACATTTAATTGTCTACATCATCTTCATCATCATCCTCACCTTTGTCCTTATCATCATTCTCATCCTCGTTATCATAATCATCATCATCATATAAATGTATATCTCCTTACTTTTCATCTGTTTCATTCCCATCATCCCACTTAGCCTCTTCATCACGCTCATCCTCTTCTGCCTAATCTATATCATCATTTACTTGAATAAATGAAAAGCCCATATCATCATTAACTTCTTCGGATTGTGCACTTTCATCCACTAATGATGTAGGGATAACATCATTCACAAGTTCAACGAATGTTGTCATGCCCATTTGTTGGTAAGCAATGGGTAGATGTATTGTGTGTCCACTCTAGCTCTTAGTTTGGTTGGTATGACAACAAGCTAATTGACCTTATCTCTTGAGTGATCTGGATGTGGCATGAAGTACACTTGTGATGCAGTGCTTGGAAAGATGAATGCATCGTACTTTCGGTATCTTCTTGTGCAATGAACCTCAACAGGTTTGCTCAGTTTATGAAATGATATCCTACGATTCAATGTGAGATCAAACCACTCACAATTGAATAGTACACATCTTTTAAGTGCTTTACCTACATACTCAATTTTGATGATATCTTTAAGTATGCCATAATAATTATTTTCAATATCATCTTCTCTAGTCCCACACACACTAACACCACAATTGTATGTTTTCTTCCCAACACTGCGAGCTTCTATGTGGAATTTAAATCCATTAACTATATATGCTGTCCTTGTTGACATATGTCTATTAGGCTTCGCATCCAATTGTATCAAGTACAAATGTATGTGATTGTTGAATAGTTGAATGCAATGCACCTAAGATGATAAAGGATGTGGTTTTAGTTAATACAATGCACCTAATTATGTCATAGTATTTACAAGTGAATGAGGTTAATTACTTACATTTTGACTAAACCAATACGCAAAATGAGTTTCAATAATGATATCAACATCAACATCACTAACATTAGGACATGCAGTTCGGACTTGTTTTGTAAAAATTTTATGACATTTATAAACATTGTAAATAAACACTTTTTTGAAGCATAAACTCAATTGAAACTTACAATGGCTAAGGTAACACTTACACAATATAAGACTTAATTTCATCACAATTTAATAGCATGTGTAGATGAACAACAATATATTCAGCATCTGTGAGCTACCTTAATCTTTCTTTCCCAATAGCGATTCCTTACGGTTCAAACATAGATATAGTTAGGAAATGATTGTTCTATTCATCGCCATCCTTATTTCTTCGACATCTATTGCACATGGAGGGCATATTACAATCGAAGTAATAGGAGGCAAAGAACATCCTTTCAACTTCTAAGTAAGTTTTCATAATTGAACCTTTAGGATATGCTTGTAGTTTTATCTTGTTCTTTAAATGATCGAAGTACCTAACAAAATAATATTAAGCAATGACTTATAAGTGACTGCATAGTTTAGTTATTTAAATCCGTTTTCATGAAATATAATCTATTTTACCTCTCAAATGGAAACATTCATCGGTACTATACAGGACCATCAAGCAGTGCCTTTTCTGCCAAATGCACCGGTAAGTACTCCATTACATTGAAGAAGCCTAGAGGAAATATCATCTCCAACTTATGAAGAGTAGTGGCAATATTCTGATTCATTTCCTTAAGCACATCCTCATGCAATATTGTGGAGCACAAATTCTTAAAGAACTAACTTATTTCAATGAGAGGTTTGAACACATCACCCATGAGAGTACCAATTGCATTGGTTAACTGAGTCTCCACAGACAAATGACAATCATGACTTTTCATATTGTTAAACTTTGCACTATTGGGGTCCACAATATTCCTCAAATTAGAGCAATATCCATCAAGCATGTTAAGTTCCTTTATCCATTCACACAGCTCTCTTCTTTTATCCATATCAAGAACAAAGTTTGCTTTTGGTTTAACCATTTTGCCACTTGGGCCTGGCTACAAATGTAATTCTTTCCTATCACATATATCCACAACATTCATTCTTGATTTAACATTGTCCTTTGTTTTTCCATGAATATTCATAATAGTGTTAATGATGTTTTCAAAGACGTTTGTTTTCTATGTGCATCACATCCAAATTATAGTGGAGCAACTGGTGTTGCTAATAAGGTAACTCTCAAAATATGCTCTTCTTGATCAAGTTATACTCAGTGCTCTTAAATCTTGGTATTTAAAAGTCACCATTTATCATTACCATTGGGTAGTGTTCCACATCAGCATAAAGATGTTCCCCACATATGTGGCAAGGAGGACCCCCATAATAGTTCTACCTTTTCTAAATGAAGTTCTATTTCTTCTAAATGCATGATAGCTTGGTAAGAAACACTGATGGAAATCAAATCATGAGAATTTACCTCCATTCTTGAGTCTCAAACCCTTATGTTGTTTCATACATACTGGACATGCCAATAGAGCATTAATACTCCCCCTAGATAGCATTCCCTATGTCGGAAAATCATTAGTGGTCCACATAAGTGCAGCCTTCATTTGAAATGTCTTACCCATAGATATGTCATACGTTTCAATTCCAACATCTGATAGCTCCTTTAACTAATCAATCAAAGGTTGCAAATATACATCTATTTTATTCTTGGAATTTTTTAGGTCACAGATTACATAGGTGAGAAACATAAATGGTGTGGTCACACACATTTCAAGGTGAAGGTTATAAGGTGTAACCACCGCTGAATAAATGGAATAAGATCTTGAAGACAAAGTGTAAGAATTAAATCCATCTGCACATAACCAAGCCTAACATTTCGAGGCTCTGCAACAAAATTAGGCTTTTGATACATACAATATCTGAAGTCGAGGTTTCAATGGTAAGTAATGCATCATTGCATATAACAATGGACTTTAATTACTTTGTTGCGACCTTTGCCTCTTCCATCTCGAAAGCCCGCAAAACTTGCATGCATTGAGGTTCGAGTCCTCTTTAAAGACGAGGATGCAGCCTTTACAGCAACAATCAATGTGTATCACATCGTTGCGGAGATCTTTAACGACCTTCTTCGTTTGGCCATAGTTGTTTGGCACACGATTGTTAATTGGGTACATCTCCTTGATTAATTGAACAATTTTATTGAAACAATTTTATGGCATGTTATAATCAGACTTGATACTCAATAGCCGAACAGTAACGAAGAGCTCACTGTGTGTAGAACAACTATCATGTAAGGGTTGTTGAACATCATAAGAATGGTTCTTCACAAGCGCTTGGCTCTTCATCCCTTACAATTTGATTTGCCAATATGACATCACCACGCATGTACTGCATACAATCTATGTCGCATTCATTGTAATCATGATTAGTTTGACTCGAACTGCCAGCTTCGGGCATTTCACTAATAGAATATCCAAAGACATATTATTGAGGTTCTACTCCTCCATGGCTTATCCAATACCAATATCCTTTCACAAAACCCTTATACATCAGGTGCATCTTTACCTCATCGGGTGTTAAGTACGGCCTATTTTTACATTTCGCACATGGACATGTATAATTCCCCCCCTTTCGAACTCGCCTATGTGCAAATGCATCAAATTGATTTACTTCATTTAGAAATTCTTACATATAACCATTGCGATCAGACAATAATCTATTATACATCTATCAACGATGTGGAGGGCTATTCATACTCTACTTAAGAAACAATATTCATGAAAGTTACTGGATTAGTATTAATTTCAATGTATATAATTATAATTATATAAATTTCTCAATTATATATTGCATGTATTTTAACAGTCAAACACAACATTAATTAATCCACAAAAATATATATAAATATATCCATTTAAATATGTATATCATCAGAAACATGCATTATATAAGCTAGATAATTGAATATGTAAACATATACGCCAACGTGCTTACATGAAACTTTTTAAATATTCATATTCTACTAATTTTACATCAGCATACAACCTACATTATAGCATCAATTTTGTGCCAACAATCTCAATGAAATACATAATCCAATATTAACAGTTATTTCTGTTCAAGCATGCCAATTTACGGAAATTATTCATTTAACTCAACCTAATTTCACATTCGACATATAAAATGCAATAATTTTATACATTTAGTTATAAACTTCTACAAATATATTTCTATTCTTACAAATTTCACAAAACTAACAAAGCATTAAAAACTTGTGCATTTCATTCCACTAACATATCACATTTTAATTAAAATTACCAAACCTAAACCTTCAATTACATTGAGGCAGATGTTGAAGCAAATTGGAGTAATACTTAACATAAATTTCACATTTCAACAAGAACATAAACGAATTATGAAATTTTAACAATGTAATGCAAAAATTTGTTGAAATTTAAACTATAAGAAGTGAGAGAAAACTACCTCATTATTTGACAGTTTAGATGGAAAACGTGACCGACAGACAGGTGGCGGTGGCAGGTAGCGGCGGTCGGTCGTGGGCAAGACATGATGGCGTTCGCATGGGGTTTGGGGGCTCTTGGGCTCTCTCTCTTGAAAGGGGGAAGCGTCAAATGAAATGATTTGAGAACCAGATCTAGTATTTTTAATTGAAGCCAGCGATAGACTGGTGAAGGAAATTCCATCTCTAGTTTGAAATTCTTTTTTAAATTCTATTTGGCGACAGATTTTCCATCACCGAATGTTAAAAAAACTAAATTCAACCTGGCGATAAAATTTCTATCGCCAGGGTCAAAAAATGATGACAAAATTGCTATTTTGTCGCTAAAATTCGTCGCTTACTCTGATACATTTTAGATGTAGATTAATCTGTCATTCGCTATCTAATACAGATTTAAATCCGTCGCTAATTTCCATCGTTATTCCGCATTTTTTAGTAGTGGGTGATGCAAGAGAAGAAAATAAGGGAAAGCTAGCTTATAGCCCTTAAACCAACAATTCCCCACAAATGGCATACAAGTAAGAGAAACATGGATCTAGGCAAAGGAAGGGTTAGATGATTAAGTATCAATATCTTTCGATTGAATTGGTACATACTAAAGTGAGAGAAAAACTAAGTCTAACAAGTGGTATGGGTCTTGTTCGGCAACAACGTTTTAAATAGCATTTAGTATTTTAAATAGGTGAAAACTCTACTTTTCCAAAATTTGAATGTTTGATAAAGTAGTGTATCAAATTAGCTTTTAGCGACTTAGTGAGTATTTTGCAAATGTTTGGGTTCTTTAAGGTTTGAAAATATGATACAACATTTCACTTTCTTCTTCCAGTTAGACCCCTGAGGTTTGTTTTTTTTTTTTTTTGTCTTATTAGATTTTACATCCCTTACACCTAATATAAAAGCTCTACCTTCTTATTCATAAAAACCCTCGGTCGGCACTAAAAAATTATGAAAAATGCCACATTAGAAAATTAATATAAATTAATTATTTTAGGTTAGCCCATTTAATTAATTTAATTTGTTTAAATAAGGTCGAATCGATTGTCAAGGCATGGCTCAAACAACTACCAAGTCTAAGGCCAAATTGACTATTAAATCGCCAGTCAACTGGACTAACAAGGCAAAGGTCCAATCAACGGCCCAGGAAGGAGAATAAGTTGCAGACTCTATTAAAGGAAAGGGGATGCTTTCCTTATAAATAGAGCACTACTCCCTCCTAGTCAGGGGTGGAAAATTCATTCACTCTGAAGGCATGTTGAAGACTCAAAAAGCTAATTTCTCTAAAGGAAGACAACGAGTACCATTAAAGCACATGCCATCTACCACAGAAGATCAGAGAAAACTCATCTTGATTGAGATCAAGCCTCTTAGACCATCTTTCAAGATCAAAATCATTGAAGTTCATTCAAAGGAAGTGAAATCAATCAACTTGATCAGGATTCAAGTCAATCGATCTTCTTTCAAGTACAAACTGGAGATCGAATAAGAGGGTCTTTATTTGTTTACTTGTAACAATACACAGAGATTGTACCCATTCTTTGATATAAATAAAAAATTTCAATTTGTTACTCAATTTCTTATTTAATTTATTTTAGGTGCGAAATTTGTGTTTACAAATTTTTAGCACACCCGGTGTGACATCTCTGCCTCTCATCTCTTTCTCCAAACTACAAATTATGCATTCTTTCGAAGATAAATGGCCTCTAAGAATGCCATCCTTCAGCCTTCGAATAAGAAAACTATCAGATCTACATATGAAGGAT